>WNGS01106222.1:0-16113 GCA_020271785.1 Procambarus virginalis | reverse complement strand
GCCGGGCTAGCTAGGGTGCTGGGCCGGGCTAGCTAGGGTGCTGGGGCCGGGCTAGCTAGGGTGCTGAGGCCGGGCTAGCTAGGGTGCTGGGGCCGGGCTAGCTAGGGTGCTGGGCCGGCTAGCTAGGGTGCTGGAGGCCGGCTAGCTAGGGTGCTGGGGCCGGGCTAGCTAGGGTGCTGGGGCCGGGCTAGCTAGGGTGCTGGAGGCCGGGCTAGCTAGGGTGCTGGGGGCCGGGCTAGCTAGGGTGCTGGGGGCCGGGCTAGCTAGGGTGCTGGGGCCGGGCTAGCTAGGGTGCTGGAGGCCGGGCTAGCATGAGGACCAATCTACAACATAGAAGGTTAGAGAAGCGACGACGTTTCGGTCCGTCCTGGACCATTATCAAGTCATTTTCGGTCCAGGACGGACCGAAGCGTCGCCGCATCTCCATCTTCTGATGTTCGGTCATCATTTCTTCAGCCGCGTTATTGAGCCTCGTCGTCTTCACTGACCTGATGACGTTGGTGAGAATATGTAGCCACGGTCTGCCTCCTCACCTGTCCGCTTCTGCCGTCTACCTTGCTTTCCGCCTCACTCCTCCTCGAGGGAGGGGGGCGCTCTGGAGGACGACCCTTCCCTCCGTCAACCGTCCCCCCCACCACTGTCCTCGGGTAAGTTAGGTTGCGTGTTGACTTTGTATTAATTGGCTAAGGACAAATAAGGAGGATAAACACAGCTCGAGGTCGCTGTCCCTGTGTTTGTACCCGTATCACCCGGGTCCCTGTGTACCCTGTGTGTTGTACCCGGTTATCACTTGCCAGAAAACCCGCTGAATTTTTAACCCGAGAAGCGAGGCTGACTCAAGTGGAAACATTATTTTCTGAGAGCTTCGTCTTGCGACAGATTTTTGATGGGTCAATATACTGACTGGAAGGAGGGGGGGGGAGGGGGTTGTATTCCTTGTTCTTGTTGGCCCAGATGGTCAGGTAGTTACTTGTTGTAAATTGGGTTGTTAGGCAGGATGGAGGCAGTCGATGATTTGGAGATTTGTGATAGTGACGTCAGTGTATATCGAGATTTGCTTCCGTTATTGAATTGGCAGTTGCCCTGTTTGACGAATGGAGAGACGGGTTGACAGCTGATGACGGAAGCGAAACTGATAGTGAGATGATGATGATGATGACGGTGAAGATCGTGAATTGACAGTTGATGAAGTTGAACCGCGCATCATAGTTTCATCTGCATCTTCAAATTCTCTTAAAAACTCGTACTCCATAAAAGCGCCGTTCATGTTTACTAACTCTGTGAGGCTTAATAATCAAAGCTATAATAATGTATTTTGGGTTTTTATTCGGGAGAGGGAAGTGAGGGTAAAGAATATGGAGAGGTACAGGTGAAGGGAGAGGTTAGGAATGGTGGCGAGAGGTAGTGTACTCTCCCATGATGGGTGTGGAGTACTCTCTTGCTTGATACCTGCTTGATGGGGTTCTGGAGTTCTTCTACTCCCCAAGCCCGGCACGAGGCCAGGCTCGACTTGTGAGAGCTTGGTCCACCAGGCTGTTGCTTGGAGCGGCCCGCAGGCCCACATTCCCTCCACAGCCCGGTTGGTCCGGCACTTCTTGAAGAAAACTATCTAGTGTTCTCTTGAAGATGTCCACGGTTGTTCCGGCAATATTTCTTATAGTCGCTGGGAGGACGTTGAACAACCGCGGACCTCTGATGTTTATACAGTGTTCTCTGATTGTGCCTATGGCACCTCTGCTCTTAACTGGTTCAATCTTGCATTTTCTTCCATATCGTTCACTCCAGTACGTTGTTATTTTACTGTGTAGATTTGGACCTGTTTCTCTATTTTTCCATGTGTATATTATTTGGTATACCTGACTCTCCTGCTCTGAAGGGGGAAGTGAGTACTGAGCAGTACTCAAACGGGACAACACAAGTGATTTGAAGAGTACAACCATTGTGATGGGATCCCTGGATTTGAAAGTTCTCGTAATCCATCCTGTCATTTCCCTACGCAATATTTGCTTGGTTATGCTCCCTAAACGTTAGGTCGTCAGACATCGTTATTCCCAAATCCTTGACATGTTGCTTTCCAACTATGGGCAGCTTTGATTGTGTTTTGTACCCTGTATTATGTTTAAGGTCGTCATTTTTACCGTACCTGAGTACCTGGAATTTATCACTGTTAAACATCATGTTATTTTCTGTTGCCCAGTCGAAAGCTTTATTAATATCTGCTTGTAGTTTTTCATTGTCTTCAGCAGAGGTAATTTTCATGCTGATTTTTGTGTCATCTGCGAAGGACGACACGAAGCTGTGACTTGTGTGTAGGCGAGGTTGGAGTAGTTTGGTGTGGGAATAATGGCATCAGATGCTGAGTACTGTGCTTGCTGAGTACTGTGCTTGCTGAGTACTGTGCTTGCTGAGTACTGTGCTTGCTGAGTACTGTGATTGCTGAGTACTGTGCTTGCTGAGTACTGGGCTTGCTGAGCACTGTGCTTGCTGAGCACTGTGCTTGCTGAGTACTGTGCTTGCTGAGTACTGTGCTTGCTGAGTACTGTGCTTGCTGAGTACTGTGCTTGCTGAGCACTGTGCTTGTTGAGCACTGTGCTTGTTGAGCACTGTGCTTGCTGAGCACTGTGCTTGCTGAGTACTGTGCATGCTGAGTACTGTGCTTGCTGAGTACTGTGCATGCTGAGTACTGTGCTTGCTGAGTACTGTGCATGCTGAGTACTGTGCTTGCTGAGTACTGTGCTTGCTGAGTACTGTGCTTGCTGAGTACTGTGCTTGCTGAGTACTGTGCTTGCTGAGTACTGTGCTTGCTGAGCACTGTGATTGCTGAGTACTGTGATTGCTGAGTACTGTGCTTGCTGAGGATTGTGCTTCCTGAGGACTGTGCTTACTGAGTACTGTGCTTGCTTAGTACTGTGCATTCCTACCAGTAAGCACAGTACATCTGTTACTGGCGGTTAACAACGACGCCAAGGTACTCTCTCTCCCTGTGTTACGGACACGTGACTCTGCGTTACGCCGTTATAGCGGCGTCCGGAGCCCCGCCACCCCATAAACCGGCCGTATCCGGACTTTAAAACCTCAGTAAACGGTGCGTATTCGGACCATCAGGCAGCCTTATACCGGCAGTCAAACGCCCGAGCGAATAAAACCTTAAAATCCTACACATAAAAGGACCGTAAACCATCAAAGCCCAGACGGAGATCTGTTATAAACCCGTTGACAAGTTCTCAACCGGACGCCGTACTCTCCCTCGCCTTGGAGAATAGTGAACAGGTTTTCTTAATCACGTCTTGAGATGGTGATGTTCACCATCGTCTTCCTTGTAGGTTGGAGGTTGTAGTTGTTTGTTGTTTATCTCATGTTGTGGGTGGTGGCCCTCCCCCTCCCACCACCACCACCACCACACAGTACAGTATCGTATGGTGTTGTATGGTGCACCTGCCTTCACTGTGAGGTACGGTGTTGTACGGTGCACGTGCCATCACTGTGAGGTACGGTGATCTATGGTGCACCTGCCTTCACTGTGAGGTACGGTGTTGTATGGTGCACCAGCCTTCACTGTGAGGTACGGTGTTGTACGGTGCACCTGCCTTCACTGTGAGGTACGGTGATGTATGGTGCACCTGCCTTCACTGTGAGGTACGGTGTTGTATGGTGCACCTGCCTTCACTGTGAGGTACGGTGTTGTACGGTGCACCTGCCTTCACTGTGAGGTACGGTGATGTATGGTGCACCTGTCTTCACTGAGGTACGGTGTTGTATGGTACACCTGCCTTCACTGTGAGCTACGGTGATGTATTATGCATCTGCCTTCACTGTGAGGTACGGTGTTGTATGGTGCACCTGCCTTCACTGTGAGGTACGGTGTTGTATGGTGCACGTGCCTTCACTGTGAGCTACGGTGATGTATGGTGCACCTGCCTTCACTGTGAGGTACGGTGATGTATGGTGCACCTGCCTTCACTGTGAGGTACGGTGATGTATGATGCACCTGCCTTCACTGTGAGGTACGGTGTTGTATGGTGCACCTGCCTTCACTGTGAGGTACGGTGTTGTATGGTGCACCTGCCTTCACTGTGAGGTACGGTGTTGTATGGTGCACGTGCCTTCACTGTGAGCTACGGTATTGTACGATGCACGTGCCTTCACTGTGAGGTACGGTGTTGTATGGTGCACGTGCCTTCACTGTGAGGTACGGTGATGTATGGTGCACCTGCCTTCACTGAGGTACGGTGTTGTATGGTGCACCTGCCTTCACTGTGAGCTACGGTGTTGTATGGTGCACGTGCCTTCACTGTGAGCTACGGTGTTGTACGGTGCACGTGCCTTCACTGTGAGCTACGGTGTTGTACGGTGCACGTGCCTTCACTGTGAGCTACGGTGTTGTACGGTGCACGTGCCTTCACTGTGAGCTACGGTGTTGTACGGTGCACGTGCCTTAACTGTGAGCTACGGTGTTGTATGTGCACGTGCCTTCACTGTGAGCTACGGTGTTGTATGTGCACGTGCCTTCACTGTGAGCTACGGTGTTGTACGGTGCACGTGCCTTCACTGTGAGCTACGGTGTTGTACGGTGCACGTGCCTTCACTGTGANTTATATGTGTGTGTACTCACCTATTTGCTCACCTATTTTGCTTGCGGGGTTGAGCTCTGGCTCTTTGGTCCCGCCTCTCAACCGCTAATCAACTGGTGTACAGGTTCCTGAGCCTACTGGGCTCTATCATATCTACATTTGAAACTGTGTATGGAGTCAGCCTCCACCACATCACTGCCTAATGCATTCCATCCGTTAACTACTCTGACACTGAAAAAGTTCCTTCTAACGTCTCTGTGGCTCATGTGGGTACTCAGTTTCCACCTGTGTCCCCTTGTTCGCGTCCCCCAGTGTTGAATAGTTTGTCCTTGTTTACCCGGTCGATTCCCTGAGGATTTTGTAGGTTGTGATCATGTCTCCCCTTACTCTTCTGTCTTCCAGTGTCGTAAGGTGCATTTCCCGCAGCCTTTCCTCGTAACTCATGCCTCTTAGTTCTGGGACTAGTCTAGTGGCATACCTTTGGACTTTTTCCAGCTTCGTCTTGTGCTTGACAAGGTACGGGCTCCATGCTGGGGCCGCATACTCCAGGATTGGTCTTACATATGTGGTGTACAAGATTCTGAATGATTCCTTACACAGGTTCCTGAACGCTGTTCTGATGTTAGCCAGCCTCGCATATGCCGCAGACGTTATTCTTTTTATGTGGGCTTCAGGAGACAGGTTTGGTGTGATATCAACTCCTAGATCTTTCTCTCTGTCTGTTTCATTAAGTACTTCATCTCCTATTCTGTATCCTGTGTCTGGCCTCCTGTTTCCACTGCCTAGTTTCATTACTTTGCATTTACTCGGGTTGAACTTCAACAGCCATTTGTTGGACCATTCACTCAGTCTGTCTAGGTCATCTTGTAGCCTCCTACTATCATCCTCTGTTTCAATCCTCCTCATAATTTTTGCATCATCAGCAAACATTGAGAGAAACGAGTCTATACCCTCTGGGAGATCATTTACATATATCAGAAACAGTATAGGTCCAAGGACTGACCCCTGCGGGACTCCACTCGTAACGTCTCGCCAATCTGAGACCTCACCCCTCACACTGACTCGTTGTCTCCTGTTGCTTAGGTACTCCTTTATCCAATGGAGTACCTTCCCTTTCACTCCAGCCTGCATCTCCAGCTTTTTCACTAGCCTCTTGTGTGGCACTGTATCAAAGGCTTTCTGACAATCCAAAAATATGCAGTCTGCCCACCTTCTCTTTCTTGCCTTATTTTTGTTGCCTGGTCGTAGAATTCAAGTAACCCTGTGAGGCAGGACCTGCCATCCCTGAACCCATGTTGATGCTGTGTTACAAAGTTCTTTCGCTCCAGATGCTCCACTAGCTTTCTTCGCACAATCTTCTCCATCAGCTTGCATGGTATGCAGGTTAGGGACACTGGCCTGTAATTCAGTGCCTCCTGTCTATCCCCTTTCTTGTATATCGGGACTACGTTAGCTGCTTTCCAAATTTCTGGCAGTTCCCCTGTTGCCAGTGATTTGTTATACACTATGGAGAGTGGTAGGCACAGTGCTTCTGCTCCTTCCTTTAGTATCCAAGGGGAGATTCCATCTGGGCCTATAGCCTTTGTCACATCCAACTCTAGTAAACACTTCCTTACTTCCCCGCTTGTAATCTCAAACTCTTCCAGTGGTTCCTGGTTAGCTATTCCCTCTCTTATCTCTGGAATTTCTCCTTGCTCTAAGGTGAAGACCTCCTGGAATTTCTTATTCAGTTCCTCACACACTTCCTTGTCGTTTGTAGTGAATCCTTCTGCCCCTATCCTTAATTTCATAACCTGTTCCTTTACTGTTGTTTTTCTCCTGATGTGGCTATGCAGCAATTTAGGCTGAGTCTTTGCCTTGCTTGCGATGTCATTTTCGTATTGTCTTTCTGCCTCTCTTCTCATCCTGACATATTCATTCCTGGCATTCTGGTATCTTTCTCTGCTCTCCAGTGTCCTGTTATTCCTATAGTTTCTCCATGCCCTTTAACTTTGTTGCTTAGCTAGCCTACATCTCTGATTAAACCATGGGTTTCTCATCTTCATTTCACTGTTTTCCTTTTGGACTGGGACAAACTTGTTTGCTGCGTCCTTGCACTTCTGCGTGATGTAGTCCATCATATCTTGGCCGTCTTTCCCTAAGCTCTGTTTCCCATGCTTTTTCTGTTAGGATTTTTCTTATCTCCTAATAGTTTCCCTTTCGGTATGCTAACCTTTTGGTTTCAGTATCCCTCCTCGAGTTCAATAACCCTTCTTCAATCAGGTACTCAAACACCAATACACTGTGGTCGCTCATTCCTACTGGGGCCTCAAAACCGATTTCTCTTATGTCGGAGTCGTTCAGAGTGAAGACCAGGTCGAGTCTCGCTGGTTCGTCATTGCCTCTCATCCTTGTGGGTTCGCCGACATGCTGGGTTAAGAAGTTTCTAGTCACCACTTCCAATAGTTTGGCTCTCCACGTATCCTCGCCTCCATGCGGTTCCTTGTTCTCCCAGTCAATCCTTCCGTGATTGAAGTCGCTCATGATGAGCAGGTGGGATCTATTTCTACAGGCAGCAGAGGCTGCCCTCTCAATTATAGTGTTAACTGCCATGTTTTTGTTTTTGTACTCTTGACTGGGTCTTCTGTCATTTGGTGGAGGGTTGTATATTACTGCTACTACTATTCTTGGTCCTCCCATTGTCATGGTGCCTGCTATGTAGTCTCTAAACCCCTCACAGCCCGGGATAGCCATCTCCTTAAAACTCCATTCCTTTCTCATGAGTAGGGCAACTCTGCCTCCTCCCCTACCTTCCCTCTCTTTCCTTATTACTGTGTACTCCTGGGGAAACACGGCATTCGTTATGATTCCAGAGAGTTTTGTTTCCATGAGTCTGATTACATCTGGGTTCACTTCTTGTGCTCTTTCCCTTAGTTCACTTGTCTTGCTTGTGATCCCATCGATGTTCGAGTACATCACCCTGAAACTGAATCTCTTCTGCTTCTCCTCTGTGGGGGGGGGGGGACCTGTGGGATCTGGGGTGAGCGGGAGCCGGGAGGATCTGGTACGGGGAGACTGGTGGAGGAGGAAAGGCTTGGGGGAGAGTCGAGGGGGAGGGTAGGGGGGGAGTGACAGGGGGAGGGTTGGGGGGAGAGTGAGAGGGGGAGGGATGGGGGGGGTGATAATTCCTAGCTCAACCAGGTACTCAAACCTCAATACACTATGATCACTCATTCCCAAGGGGGCTTCCAACTTAACTTCCCTTATATCCGACTCATTTAGGGTAAAAATCAGATCAAGCAAGGCTGGTTCATCCCCTCCTCTCATTCTTGTCGGTCCCTTGACGTGTTGACTGAGAAAGTTTCTTGTTGCCACATCCAGCAGCTTAGCTCTCCATGTGTCTGGGCCTCCGTGTGGGTCTCTGTTCCCCCAATCTATCTTCCCATGATTGAAGTCTCCCATGATTAGAAGTCTGAATCCGTTCCTGCTAGCCACAGAAGCTGCTCTCTCTATTATATTGATGGTGGCCAAGTTGTTTCTATCATGTGTGTGTGTGTACTCACCTAGTTCTCCTCACCTAGATGTGCTTGCGGGGGTTGAGCTCTGGCTCTTTGGTCCCGCCTCTCAACCATCAATCAACAGGTGTACAGTTTCCTGAGCCTAATGGGCTCTATCATATCTACACTTGAAACTGTGTATGGTTTCTGTATGTGTATGGTGTATGGTATGTATGTGTGTGTGTGTGTGTGGTGTGTGTGTGTGTGTGTGTGTGTGTGTGTGTGTGTGTGTGTGTTATATCAGGGATGCAAACACCTTTCCCTGAAAATACAAGGTTTAGTGATGGTTATGATGCTATATACTGGTATATTACCAGATGACAACATCTGCGTATGTTTCTATACATCTGTCTGTATGTTTTCTAGACCCCAACGACTGAGGTCACCAGTATTATACATGTTTGACACTGTACTCTAGTTATTGATTGATATTGTACTCTGGGACCTGACCGCTGAGTGGACAGCGCTTCAGATTCGCAGTCCTGAGGTTCCGGGTTCGATTCCCAATGGAGGCGGAAACAAAATGGGCAGAGTTTCTTTCACCCTGATGCACCTGTTCCCTAGCAGTAAATTGGTCCCTAGGAGTTAGACAGCTGCTACGGGCTGCTTCCTGGGAGTGTGTAACAAAAAGTAGGACCGGGCCGCGGGGACGTTAAGCCCCGAAATCATCTCAAGATAACCTCAAGAAGATGTGATTATCTTGCTTCGTGATTTGTATATGAATCTTGGGTTCAGTGATTGTGAAATTGTCAGTCCACAAAGGGACTTAGATAACCTAGGGCCAGATTCACGAAGCAGTTACGCAAGCACTTACGAACGTGTACATCTTTCTTCAATCTTTGAAGGCTTTGGTTACATTTATTAAACAGTTTACAAGCATGAAAACTTGCCAATCAACTGTTGTTATTGTTATAAACAGCCTCCTGGTGCTTCGGAGCTCATTAACTGTTTAATAATTGTAAACAAAGCCGCCAAAGACAGAAAAAGAGATGTACAGGTTCGTAAGTGCTTGCGTAACTACTTCGTGAATCTAGACCATCACAACGCAAAATGAACAAACGACAACTTGTCGATCCTGAACCATTATATAGTCACGTGACTTGATAATGGTCTGGGAGAGGCCGAAACGTGGTCGATTTTTTCAGTTTCAGACGAGTGGTTTGGTTATCATATGATCAGCCAGGTTGTTGTGACTCGTCGCTTGCTTAAGGGACTCTGACAAATCATTTGGGAATGATTTTTAATATCAACTCTGATTTTGATTTTTTTCAGTCCAGTGGGACTTCCGTTTTTATCCTTTAGGGCGTCGAGTCTGGAGAGACTTTGAAACAGTTCTTAGTAACTTTAAAGTTTTTAGGCAAGTTCACAGTGATTCCATTTTATGACGTTTAACTGCGAAGCATCTAGGTGAAGTTAAATGTACCAATGTTTACTAAGTTCGTGAACCTGGTAGATAATGTCAATATTATTTATATTCTGTCTATTGCATAAGTTATGAAGTCACCCAGAAACATGGTAGACTTTTAATCTAGATTTTCCTTTGGCCTATTCTTTAATTCGTAAGACTAAGTGTGCTTGACTTTTGGGAGTGGGGAAGCCAGCACTAGGAACACTGTCTTGAGTTGTGAGGTCATAACACCTCACAACTGTGAGGTCATGACACCTCACACCTGTGAGGTCATGACACCTCACACCTGTGAGGTCATGACACCTCACACCTGTGAGGTCATGACACCTCACACCTGTGAGGTCATGACACCTCACACCTGTGAGGTCATGACACCTCACAACTGTGAGGTCATGACACCTCACAACTGTGAGGTCATGACACCTCACAACTGTGAGGTCATGACACCTCACAACTGTGAGGTCATGACACCTCACAACTGTGAGGTCATGACACCTCACAACTGTGAGGTCATGACACCTCACAACTGTGAGGTCATGACACCTCACAACTGTGAGGTCATGACACCTCACAACTGTGAGGTCATGACACCTCACAACTGTGAGGTCATGACACCTCACAACTGTGAGGTCATGACACCTCACAACTGTGAGGTCATGACACCTCACAACTGTGAGGTCATGACACCTCACAACTGTGAGGTCATAACACCTCACAACTGTGAGGTCATGACACCTCACAACTGTGAGGTCATGACACCTCACAACTGTGAGGTCATAACACCTCACAACTGTGAGGTCATAACACCTCACAACTCAGAACAGCGGGGTTTAGAGCGAGAAGATCGTGTATATTTGCAGCTGCTCGTCCACTACGGCAAAATCACTGAGGCATTAGAAGAAAACCAGAGTGCAGGTGTGGTGTACACGGACTTCGCAATGGTGTTTAATAAGTGTGACCATGGAGTGATAGCACACTAAATGAGGTCAATAGGAATAACAGGTAAAGCAGGGCGATGGATATTCAAATTTTCTGTTCAAAAGAACCCAAAGAGTAACAGTCAATCTAATAAAATCAAGTCCAAAAGCAAGGAAAAGCTCTGTGCCTCAAGGCACAGTCCTTGCAACACTGCTTTTCCTTATTCTCATATTATATATAGACAAATATACAAGTCTCAGCTTCGCATCATCTTTTGCAGACACAAAAATCAGAATGAAAATTACTTCTGGATAAGACATTGAAAAACTCCAACCTCATATTAATAAAGTTCTCGATTGGGCAGCAGAAAATACCATGATTTTTAACTGCGATAAATTCCAGGTACTCAGGTATGGTAAAAATGAGGACCTTAAACATAATGCAGGATACAAAACACAATCAAATCTGCCCAGAGTAGGAAAAACAGCATGTCAAGGATTTGGGAATAATGATGTCCGACGATCTAACGTTTAGGGAGCATAACCAAGCAAATATTGCGTCAGCCAGAAAAATGATAGGATAGATTACGAGAACTTTCAAATCCAGGGATCCCATCACAATGGTTGTACTCTTCAAGTCACTTGTGTTGTCCCGTCTCGAGTACTGTTCAGTACTCACTTCCCCCTTCAGAGCAGGAGAGATTGCTGAAATAGAGGGAATACAGAGGACATATACGGCATACATAGACGAAATAAAGCATCTAAATTATTGGGACCGTCTCAAAGCTCTCAAAATGTACTCACTAGAAAGGAGACGAGAAAGGTATCAAATAATATATACATGGAAGATACTGGAGGGACAGGTCCCAAATTTGCACAGTAGAATATCAACGCACTGGAGCTAGAGATACGGAAGGAAATGCAAATCAGAACAAGTGAAGAGTAGAGGTGCCATAGGCACAATCAGAGAGCACTGTCTGATCATCAGAGGTCCAGTGAAGAGTAGAGGTGCCATAGGCACAATCAGAGAGCACTGTCGGAACATCAGAGGTCCAGTGAACAGTAGAGGTGCCATAGGCACAATCAGAGAACACTGTCTGAACATCAGAGGTCCACAGCTGTTCAACACCCTCCCAGCAAGCATTAGAAATATTGCCGGAACAAAGGTGCATGTCTTCAAGACGCACTTAGATAAGTTCTTGCAAGAAGTCCCGGACCAACCAGGCTGTAGTGGGTATGTGGGCCGGCGGGCCACTCCAAGCAACAGCCTGGTGGATTTAGACTCTTCCCTCCCACCACACCGCATGTCAACTCTCCACTCTCGAGTGAAGATGAAATCAGATAGAGTGAAGCAGGTGAGAGGTGAGGAGGAGAGTAGACTTGCTGAAGACTTACGTCTTGGTCTCATGAATAGTGGTGGGCGTTGGGTGGGAGGGAGCAAGAGGGTGGGTGGGAGCAGGTGAAGTGGGAGCCCCTCTGATAATCCTACACTAAAAACAGCAAGGCCAGGATTCACCTAACACTTACCAAACCACTTGCGAAACCAGTACATCTTTCGCATCCATGACAGCTTAGTTGACCCATATTAACAGTGCCCAGCGTCTTAACGTTGCAACCCATGGTAGTATGTTTATAGCTGCCTCACACGACTCCAAAGCTCATCAACTGTGTATAGGCAGACATGGTTCAGGAAAGATGCACCGGTTTCGTCAGTCGGTCGTATCAATGTTCCGAATAACTGAATGTCTGGCTCCAATACCTCCTCCATTTTGTAACCGATCTCAATTGCTGGTCATTACACTAAGACCCCGTAGTTCAGCCGTTAGCACAAACACTCGGCTTCTTCGGGCTCACCATAGACCGTGCTGCTTGGAGCTTTTGTTCCAAGTAGCGAATCTTAAAGAACAACAACATCACTCGGCTTATAAAGCCTTAAACTCTCGTTCGTGTTCGTGTCCCTGATGCTTCTGCTCACCTCGCAGTAAATAGTAACCAGGGAGTCACGAGGCTGTTGTGGATTGCATCCTGTCACAAACAATGGGAAGGCATACTTCCACTTCAACAATGGCGATTAACATACTCTACGGGACAAAAATAACATAATTTGTGTAAGTTGCCGTTAACAATGTTCTCTTTGGCAGTCGTTGGGGGCCTAAAAGGCTTAGAACTGACGTTAGCTCATTATCACTTGTGAATGTTTGTAAGTCTCGCTCGAGAAGCAGGGAACAAAGCCTAGCAAACAGGGTTTGGGGCCTAGCAAACACGGCTTTGTGGCCTAGCAAACACGGCTTTGTGGCCTAGCAAACAGGGTTTTGTGGCCTAGCAAACAGGGTTTGTGGCTGGCAAGGGCTTTGGGCCTAGCAAACAGGGTTTTGTGGCCTAGCAACACGCTTGGCCTAGCAAACACGGCTTTGTGGCCTAGCAAACAGGGCTTTTGTGGCCTAGCAAACACGGCTTTTTGGCCTAGCAAACAGGGCTTTTTGGCCTAGCAAACAGGGCTTTGTGGCCTAGCAAACCGGGCTTTGTGGCCTAGCAAACAGGGCTTTGTGGCCTAGCAAACAGGGCTGTTTGTCCTAGCAAACAGGCTATGTGTCCTAGCAACAGGGCCATGTGTCCTAGCAAACGCCATTTGTCCTAGCAAACAGGTCTTTGTGGCTTAGCACAGGTCATGGTCAAACAGGATGCTAAACAGGGCCATTTGTCCTAGCAAACAGGGCTTTTTGTCCTAGCAAACAGGGCTTTCTTGTCCTAGCAAACAGGGCTTTTTGTCCTAGCAAACAGGGCTATGTGTCCTAGCAAACAGGGCTTTTTGTCCTAGCAAACAGGGCTTTTTGTCCTAGCAAACAGGGCTATTTGTCCTAGCAAACAGGGCTATGTGTCCTAGCAAACAGGGCTATTTGTCCTAGCAAACAGGCATTTGTCCTAGCAAACAGGCTTTTGTCCTAGCAAACAGAGATTTGTCCTAGCAAACAGGCTATTTGTCCTAGCAAACAGGCTATTTGTCCTAGCAAACAGGGCTTTTTGTCCTAGCAAACAGGGCTATTTGTCCTAGCAAACAGGGCTATTTGTCCTAGCAAACAGGGCTATTTGTCCTAGCAAACAGAGCTTTGTCTCTAGCAAACAGGCTAGTTTGTCCTAGCAAACAGGTATGTTTGTCCTAGCAAACAGGGCTTTTGATCCTAGCAAACAGGGCTTTGTAGTCCTAGCAAACAGGGTGATTTGTCCTAGCAAACAGGGCTTTTTGTCCTAGCAAACAGGGCTATTTGTCCTAGCAAACAGGGCTATTTGTCCTAGCAAACAGAGCTATTTGTCCTAGCAAACAGGGCTATTTGTCCTAGCAAACAGGGCTTGTGCCCATCACCGTCACGGGGGGAGAACGCTCCATGATGTTTACTCTATGAATTGAGAATCTGAAACTGAGGCAGCCAACTCCTGGGTTCTATATGTTTTTTTCCCTCATCTTTTTGGCTCGCCGGCGAGTCATCTTTTGAACGCGGAGGGAAACTCCAGGTTTTTTCTCTCTTTCCTCTCTGTAGCAGTCCCAGGTATTACCTGGAGCCAGTGTCATGGCCTGACTAAGGCCAGACCATGTGTTCACTCGTTATTTAGACTTGACGTAAAGCCGACACTCTTCCTTGTGATTGACGTGTCCGAAAGTCTGGTGGCCGGGGTTAGCTAGGGTGCTGGGATGGGCTAGCTGAGGGGGTGTTGACGGCATAGGGACTAGGGCCTGGTGGGCCGGTGGTAGCTATGTGGTGGGGGCCGGGGTAGCTAGGGTTGGTGGGACGGGGCATAGCTAGGTGTGCTGGGACGAAGCTAGCTAGGGTGTGTGGGCCGGGGTAGCTAGGTGTGGGGACGGGGCTAGCTAGGGTGCTGGGACGAGCTAGCTAGGGTGGTGGGGAGCGGGCTAGCTAGGGTGGTGGGACGGGGCTAGCTGGGTGGGGTGGACCGGGCTAGCTAGGGTGGTGGGGCGGGGTAGCTAGGGTGGTGGGGAGCGGGCTAGCTAGGGTGGTGGGACGGGCTAGCTAGGGTGGTGGGACGGGCCTAGCTAGGGTGGTGGGCGGGCTAGCTAGGGTGGTGGGACGGGCTAGCTAGGGTGGTGGGACGGGGCTAGCTAGGGTGGTGGGGACGGGCTAGCTAGGGTGGTGGGAGGGGCTAGCTATGGGTGGTGGGACGGGGGCTAGCTAAGGTGGTGGGGAGCGGGCTAGCTAGAGTGGTGTGGGACGGGCTAACTAGGGTGGTGGGACGGGGCTAGCTAGGGTGGTGGGACGGGTTAGCTAGGGTGGTGGGACAGGGTAGCTAGGGTGGTGGGACGGGCTAGCTAGGGTAGGTGGGACGGGCTAGCTAGGGGTGGTGGGACGGGGTAGCTAGGGTGGTGGGACGGGCTAGCTAGTGTGGTGGGACGGGCTAGCTAGGGTGGTGGGACGTGGTAGCTAGGGTGGTGGGAACGGGGCTAGCTAGGGTGGTGGTGAAGGCGGGCTAGCTAGGGTGGTGGGACGGGGGGCTCAGGGTGTGGTGGGACGGGGTAGCTAGGGTGGTGGGACGGGGTAGCTAGGGTGGTGGGACGGGTTAGCTAGGGTGGTGGGACGGGGCTAGCTAGGGTGGTGGGAGGGGCTAGCTAGGGTGGTGGGAGGGGCTAGCTAGGGTGGTGGGAGGGGCTAGCTAGGGTGGTGGGGCGGGCTAGCTAGGGGTGTGGGGGGCGGGCTAGCTAGGGTGGTGGGACGGGCTAGCTAGGGGGGTGGGACGGGGTTAGCTAGGGTGGTGGGAGGGGGCTAAGCTAGGGTGGTAGGATGTGGGCCGGGCTAGCTAGGGTGTTGGGACGGGTAGCTAGGGGGGTGGGACGGGCTAGCTAGGTTGGTGGGAGGGGCTAGCTAGGGTGGTGGGACGGGGCTAGCTAGGGTGGGTGGGAACGGGGGTAGCTATGGGTGGTTGGACGGCTAAGCTAGGTGTGTGGGACCGGGGCCTTAGCTCGGGTGGTGGGCCGGGTTAGCTAGGGTGGTGGGGAGCGGGCTAGCTAGGGTGGTGGGGACGGGGCTAGCTAGGGTGGTGGGACGAGCTAGCTAGGGCGCTGGGACGGGGCTAGCTAGGGTGCTGGGACGGGCTAGCTAGGGTGGTGCTGGGAAGCGGGCTAGCTAGGGTGGTGGGACGGGGCTAGCTAGGGGCGTGTGGGACGAGTCTAGCTAGAGGCGCTGGGACGGGGGGTGGGGGCTAGCTAGGGTGGCTGGGAACGGGCTCGCTAGGGTGGCTGGGACGGGATAGCCTCGGCCTGGTGGAGGTAGCTAGGTGTGTGGAGCAGGGTCTAGCTAGGGTGGTGGGGCACGGGCTAGCTAGGGTGCTGGAGGCCGGGCTAAGCTAGGGTGCTGGAGGCCGGGCTAGCTAGGGTCTGGCCCGTCCTAGGGGCTGAGGCCGGGCTCGCTAAGGGTGCTGGGGGCCGGCCTACTAGGGTGCTGGGGGCGTGCCTAGGGTGCTGGAGGCCGGGCCTAGCTAGGGTGGCTGTGGGGCCGGGCTAGCTAGGGATGGCTGGAGGCAGGCTTAGCTCAGGGTGCTGGGGGCCAGGGCCTAGCTAGGTGCTGGGGGCCGGGCATAGCTAGGGTGCTGGAGGCCGGGCATAGCATGAGGCCCCAAATCTACACATAGAAGGTAGAGAAGCGACGACGTTTCGGTCCGTCCTGGACCATACA
>WNGS01106213.1:4484-17222 GCA_020271785.1 Procambarus virginalis | reverse complement strand
CAGTTTGGTGTTGGACTTAAGACCTATCAACCTCTGAGGGTTATTAAGACCACCACAACACCTTACTGACCAACCAGCAAGTTTGGTGTTGGACTTAAGACCTATCAACCTCTGGAGGGTTATTAAGACCACCACAACACCTTACTGACCAACCAGCAAGTTTGGTGTTGGACTTAAGACCTATCAACCTCTGGAGGGTTATTAAGACCACCACAACACCTTACTGACCAACCGCGAGTTTGGTGTTGGACTTAAGACCTATCAACTCTGGAGGGTTATTAAGACCACCACAACACCTTACTGACCAACCAGCAAGTTTGGTGTTGGACTTAAGACCTATCAACCTCTGGAGGGTATTAAGACCACCCACAACACCTTACTGACCAACCAGCGGTTTGGTGTTGGACTTAAGACCTATCAACCTCTGAGGGTTATTAAGACCACCACAACACCTTACTGACCAACCAGCAAGTTTGGTGTTGGACTTAAGACCTATCAACCTCTGGAGGGTTATTAAGGCACCACAACACCTTACTGACCAACCAGCAAGTTTGGTGTTGGACTTAAGACCTATCAACCTCTGGAGGGTTTTATTAAGACCACACAACACCTTACTGACCAACCAGCAAGTTGGTGTTGGACTTAAGACCTATCAACCTCTGGAGGGTTATTAAGGCCACCACAACACCTTACTGACCAACCAGCAAGAATAGCCCTTAACACAGCCCTTATATATATATATATATATTATATATATATATATATCATATATATATTATATAATATATATATTATATATATAACATATACATATATATATATATATATTAATGAAAACTCACACCCCAGAAGTGACTCGAACCATACTACCAGGACCACTCTGCTGGCGTACAGGATCCCTTAGTCACTCGACCAACACGACCAGACAAAAGAGGATGGTAACCGAGGCTATTTCCATCCCCCGCCGGCACTCGGTTGGTAATCTGGGCATGGTAATATATCAAATCACCTCTTCTTGGGGCACATGTCAGGACACAAAATGCGAACAAGCCTGAATGGTCCTCAGGGCTATATGCAACTGAAACTCACACCCCGGAAGTGACTCGAACCCATACTGCTAGGAGCACTCTGCTGGCGTAAAAAATCCCTTAACCGCTCGACCAACAGTGACCGGGCTCGACCGGGTTCGAGTCACTTTGGTTGTGAGTTTTCAGTTGCATATAGTCCTGGGGACCATTCAGGATTGTTCGCATTTGTGTTCCTCACAAATTAGTGGGATTGGTGTGGTTATAGATAGGAGCTGCCTCGTATGGGCCAATGGCCTTCTGCAGTTACCTTTATTCTTATGTTCTTTGTTCTTATGTCCTTCGTCCCCCATTTATCCGCTATGTATCCCCCCTTGTTTTTACCTTTATTGTACCTGTCTTATCACCTGACCCTTACGGATATAAATCAACGAGTTCTGTAATTTCTTTTCACTTGAGAATGAACCATGGAGGTTCGAACATTGTGCAAATGGTATAAATAAGTGTAATACATTCTATAGTAATTCACTTTTTTCTTCACCTTGAAATAACGAAAATGAGTTTTGAGACTCTTCTTTCAGTTAAGCCCTGATACTAGGAAAATAGTTAGAGGGATAGAAGCCCTAAAACAGAAGATAGTAAATAAAGAATATGCGGTCATATTTAATGAGACATGTTTAAAAGAAAACCTGTTGCCAGTATACACCAATAAATATAATATATATATATATATATATATATATATAATATATATATATATATATATAATTATATATATATATATATATATATTAAATATGACCGAAAAAGTGAGATTAATAATTCAACACGAATTTTCTCGATTTTCCTTATGGTTCTTTTTACTGGTGACGGTAAATGAAAAATCAATTCTCCAAAATTCATTTTTATTTCTAGTCTGACGCGACACTTGAGCGCGTTTCGTAAAACTTATTACATTTTCAAAGACTTTAGTTTATCCACACAACTGAACTTATGACTGAAACAACATTGGCTCTTATGCCTGCATTGGGTGAGGTGATGATATACAATACGGGGTATAGAATAGTGGGGTACAAAACAATGGGTATAGATAGAAGTTGGGTAAAGATAAACTGCAGAAGGCCTATTGGCCATATTTCTTGATGTTCTATATTGGACCTTATATATGTATATGTTATATATATTATATATATATATATAATATATATTATATATATATAATATATAATATATATATATATATATATATCCCTTATGCTACTCACAGGCCTCACAGGCAAGACACAGTGTGTTGGTAATTAATATTCGGGAGTACTAAATCCTGGTATGTATCCTCTAGGATAAAATAAAACATTATGTCATGTTTACATGTCTCTCTGTTTATCTTCCGTTTCTGTACTTTTCATCTATGATTTTTTTTAATCATTCTCGTGGTAAATTTTATAAGATTTCGGCGATTTGTCACACTTTATTTTCTTCGTTAATTAAAGATATTTTTATTTACTTATAAATATATAAGTAATATATAAGCTCCTTAGTACAAGCTTGTATAAGGAGGCACCCTTCTTGAGCCCGGATGGGCACATGTATAAGCAAGTAGATGGGGTCGCTATGGGTTCTCCCCTAGGCGTCCTGTTTGCAAACTTCTACATGGGTACTATTGAGGAAAAAGTCTTAGTCGACTTGAACTTGAAACCGGCCATATACTGCAGGTATGTTGACGACATTTTTACACAGGTACCTGATGTCAGACATCTGCAGGAGCTGAAAGAAGCGTTTGAGCAGAATTCTGTGTTACGTTTCACTTACGAGATGGAGAAGGATGGGAAGCTGCCCTTTCTAGATGTAACAGTCATGGAAAGGAGCGGAGGTTTCCACACTGCAGTCTACACTAAGGAAACAAACATAGGAATGTGCCTAAATGCCAACAGTGACTGCCCAGATAGGTACAAGAGGAGTGTTGTTAACGCTTATGTCGACCGTGCTCTCAGCCACAGCTCAGAATGGAAGCAAGTCGACGAAGAACTCTGTAGAGTAAGGCAGGTCCTAGTCAACAACGGCTTCTCCAATGGTTTCATTGAAGACATCATAAGAAGGAAAGTGAAACGCCATGCAACCTCTGAAGATACAACTAACACAACACCTATACCCCTATTAGACTATTTACAGGAACTTCTTCTCCACAGCTCATAAAACGGAGGAAAGGGTCCTGAAAGATATTGTTAATAGAAACGTTATCCCTACAGACAAAAATCAGAAGATACAATTGACGATTTACTATAAAACCAAGAAAACTGCCAACCTACTCATGAGAAACTCTCCAGACACAAAGCAGAACGCTTTGAAAGAGACCAATGTCGTCTATGCCTTCAAATGCCCACTTGGGGACTGTAAGCCCCAAAGAACTCAATATATAGGCAAGACAACAACATCTCTTTCCAGGCGATTAACGATGCATAAGCAACAGGGCTCTATCAAGGAACATATAATCTCTTCCCACAACCAAACCATCACCAGAGAAATCTTAACAAACAACACAGAAATCATTGATAGATACAGCGACAACAGGCGGCTTGACATCTGCGAGGCACTACACATCAAGAAGTCAACACCAGCAATCAACAGCCAATTAACGCACAACTATATTCTACCCACTTCAAGACTCCGCTCCAATATAGAAACATCAAGAAATACGGGCCAATAGGCCTTCTGCAGTTACAGATCTATTCTCCCTTTAGCTTATACCCATTGTTTCGTGTTCTGTGTTTGTTCTCACCTCACCCCAAACCATTGTAACATGTCACCTCACCCAAATGCAGGTATAAAAAAGAAAAGCTCTTAAACTCTGTTCAGTTATAGTTGTTCTGTGTGTGTGTAACTAAAGTCTTTGAAAATGTAATAAGTTTTACGAAACGCGCTCAAGTGTCGCTCCGACTAAGAATAAAAAAAGAATGAATTTGGAGAATTGATTTTTCATTTACCGTCATCAGTAAAAACAAACATAAGGAAAATTGAGAAAATTCGTGTTAGAATTATTAATCTTACTTTTTCGGTCATATTTAATAACATATATATATATATATATATTATATATATATATATATATATATATATAATACAATTGATTTGCGCCTTGCTTCGATATGGGGTAAAATATCACAGTTATCCCTGAAGAAGAAGTGAATTGTGATTAATTAACTGCCGGCTCAATAGTGGCCTCGGTAATTCAATAGAGGAGGCTAAGAGCGAAATTATAATGTACGAGCTTCAAGCATTCATTCACCGCTGAGTTGGACAGTGCATGAATATCTTTAACCGGATGACTTATATACTACTACAACTGCTATTTAACTAATAGCAGTTGCAATTATTTAGTTACAATATTTAACATATTTAGAAATGTTGAATCCGTGGGTGGTGATACAGAATCTCCATTAATTTGTGAGTTAAAATGAATCATTTGTTGCAATTTCTAATGATTTTTGGAATTGTTTTGTATCCAAGCATCAATTTTTTTAGTCAATTATTGATCAAACATCAACTTTTTTACATTTTAAATTAGGACTTTACAAGAACACTATCTTGAGTTATCTTCAGATGATTCGGGGCTTAGCGTCCCCACGGCCCGGTCCTCGATCAGGCCTCCTTTTTGTTACCCCCCCCTCCCCAGGAAGCAGCCCGTAGCCGCTGTCTAACTCCCAGGTACATATTTACTAATAGGTAACATGGGCATCAGAGTGAAAGAAACATTTTGCCCATTGTCTTCGCTCCACGGGGATCGAACCGGAACCTCAAGACTACGAATCCGAAGCGCTGTCCACTCAGCTGTCACTAGACCTAAACACAATTCCTGAGCTTCAGTGAGCCCAATTATTTTACAAATTGTAACGAATCATCTATAGTAAACTAATTTTTAATTATAGGATCCTAATTGTAGGATCTACAATTATCATATTACGTCACACTGGATTTTTAAGGCAACTTAAAAAAATCATTGTTATTGATGTCGATCTCCGTCTGTCTGTCTCTCTCTCTCCCTCTCTCAATGGGCACAAATTTCCAACGTCAATTCAACGTCGATCAACGCCAACGTTCAACAACGCACCCAATGGCCTTTTACGCAGAGTGACTTCAATGTCCCGGAAGGGAGACTTTTGCAATCTTGACCTACAATCCCTTGACCTCGAAACTATACAGATGGCTTACGTATGAAGTTCAGAATTCAGGAAATAGGATTGGAACTACATTACTTTATGTATATCTGTCCGCACTTTGAATTCCAAGCACAGAACGAGCACACTTCAGATATCAGCAAGCAGGATTTCAACGAGGTCTGGGCTAAGACTTTTCCATATGCATAATTCAGCTTGCGACAGTTCAGAACGCAAGCTTAGCATGCAAGCAGACACACGCAAGCAGACTCACACGCGCGTGCACGCACATACAAAGCAAGAAACAGGACAGACATCGTCGCATTAGGACAACCTTCACTTGACGCAGCTTACAAATTACATATTTGGGCGCAATCTATAAGTTTGAAGTTAATTCAACGTAAAATCCACGTTGATTCAGCGTTAAAATTACGTTGTAACGTTCAATTACGTTAAATCACGTTGATTCAAGAATTACTAACAGTATAAATTTCATGACCCACATTGAGATGCAAATTATCCTGTGGCAGAATGCACGATATTTTTTGACGTTCTCGAACCCAGCATAGAAATTTGCATGATTTTTTGAGAAAATAAAAAACCACCCCAATATAGCCGTTTTCATGGGCCTATACCCGCCAAACCACACACCGAAACTACGACGTTGGTACAACGTTCAACAAGTTTTAGCATTCCTAACCAGTTATAACAACCAATAAGCAAGTTGTAACAACGTTCAAATACGTCCATAAATCACTATAAGCCAAGATGTAACATCTTTATTACCAGTTGTAACAAGCTGAAAATTGGAGACAGTTTCGGTTTGTGTTCCGGGATAATGATCTATCGAATTGGATAGGTTAGCATAGGCTCTTTCTGAACCAGCTTTTCGGTACGCTTACCCACTACTTTTCTTACGGAGGGGGAGATCGAGTGAGCGGGAAAACAGCATAGTAACTTTACTTGCTATTGTTATTTGGACTTTACTACTGTTACTTAGACGGAACATTTTACTATTGCTACTTAGACTGGAACATTGATATGTATATAGAACATTTATACTGCACATACGAACAGTTGTGGCAACATTTAACATAAAAGTTGTGGCAACATTTAACATAAAAGTTGTGGCAACATTTAACATAAAAGTTGTGGCACTTAACATAAGTTGTGGCAACATTAAAAAACGTTGTGGCAACATTTAACATAAACGTTGTGGCAACATTTAACATAAAAGTTGTGGCAACATTTAACATAAAAGTTGTGGCAACATTTAACATAAAAGTTGTGGCAACATTTAACATAAAAGTTGTGGCAACATTTAACATAAAAGTTGTGGCAACATTTAACATAAACGTTGTGGCAACATCTTTTGTGTCGGACCCAACAATCATTACAACATTATACTACATTATGCTGCACTTTTGTTACTTAAATGAAACGTTGCAGCAACGTTCAATTTAACATTGTTTAAACGTTGTTGTTTGTGATGTGTAAAGTGTAAGTAGCGAATAAGTGGCAATAATAACAGAGCTGAAAAAACAATCATCCGACAAAACATAGATGTTATGGCTTGATAAGGATTTAGAGTAATGATACATCACACATTACAACCCCACTGACGAATCCTGTACATCTTTCAACAATCATAGGCGGCTGGTGTTTACATTTATTAAACGGTTTACAAGCTGGGAGAACTATCACAACCCAAGGTTATTGTTGTTATAAACAACCTCTAAGTGCTTCTGAGCTCATAAATTGTTTAATGTATGATATCAATATAACAACATTGCAATAAGGAAAGATCTACAGGTTTCGTAAGTATAAGTATTTGAAGCATTTACGCAATGTAAATGCATTGCTAAAACTGTGTCCCTGGATGAAGGGTAGGTCGCTATCTACTAGTTCTACTATAGCTTTGGTTTGGTTTTACTTAGTTTTATAAATGCATGAATTTGAAGGCAAAATGTTTGTCTACTCTATATATAAAGATGTGTATTACTTGATCAACCAGGATGTGGTTCGAACCCTCCCGGTAGCACAGTCGGCTTCGTTATTCCAGACTCACACTCACGAGAATTCTGGGTTCGAATCCTAGGTGGGACAGAATAGTTGGGTACATTTGTTTTATCACCTAATGCACCTGTTCACCTAGCAGTAAGTAGGTACCCACCAGTTTGTTGTGGGTGTTGTATTCTGGGGGAGGAGGTGGGGGGGAGGGAGGTCAGTAATTTGACCTTTCGTCATAAGTTCGAACCCTCATAACAGCTCCTACGGATCATTAGTGCAGTCACGTTAGTGTGATTATTCTGTATTAATGATAATAATAATGTATTCAGGTTAAAGTACATACATACAAAATGAGTTACAAACAGAATGTTGTATTTCTAGACATACTATGCTGGATCTGATCAACCAGTCTATGAAATCCCTTGGAAAGGTGCAGATATTGGTTCATTTTCATAGCAATACTGTCAGCCCATCCTCCTAAGACATAGTCCATATAGCAACTATTTGATCAAACGTACAAATATGTACTTTTGCACCCTCAACATTTTTCACATTTCGTATTATTAAATTACTGAAATGGCATTCTAGAAAATCGAAAAGGTAACTGAAGAACTGAACTTGTTTCCCACAAACGCAGGCCTAATAAACGCTCTCGTAGGCCTAATATAGTACACATATAGGACTATTCTAGGCCAAAGAATGTTTACATTTTAATTATAGCTGCCTTCTCGTACTCATTAAAATCACTACGAACACATCAGATGTTTTCAAGACATCTTTCTTACGCTGAGACAAGGCTAAGCTTGAGAGGAACATACCCATTTTCTAATAATGAACAATTTCTATAACTTGTGTCCATTTTCTATACTATTGCAGACATAAACAATCGCAACACTTACTACCAGGAACACAAATATAAAAGACAAATTATCTTAGTGTTATTTTAGATTATGAATGACCTAGCAGGGCTCTGGTCTTCGTAAGTAAACTGTTTGGTAAATACTTCGTAGCGCTTCCGAGCTCGTAAAAATGTTTGGTAAATACCTCGTAGCGCTTCGCGAGCTCGTAAATTGTTTGGTAAATACCTCGTAGCGCTTCCGAGCTCGTAAACTGTTTGATAAATATATATATATACAATCCAAGTTTATTATTGTTATAGACAATCTCGTAGAGCTTCAGAGCTCGTAAACTGCTTGGAAAATACCTCGTAGCGCTTCAGAACTCGTAAAGTGTGTTTAGTAGATATCTCCTAAGCTGTCATGATCAAGGAAAAAGATGTACAGGTTTCGTAAGGGGAACACGGAACCCCGTAAGTCCTTGTCTTATATCCAGCAGTAGCGCTGTCCTGTGACAGGTCAAGGGGACAGGACTCATCACTCAAGTGTCCCCCAACGAAACATGTACATCTTGCGTCAAGGACAACACCAGTAGAAGCCATAATGAAGATTCGAACCCGGGTACTCTCCCAGGCATACTCCATAACCACCTTGCCCACAACATGCCCGATTCGAATCCCCATCATGGCTTTATGGTGTCCTTACTGATAATGGGATTTCTTGGTGCATCTTTCAAAATGGGCCAGAAAGAAACTCCGCCCATTTGTTTCGGCCTCCGACGGGGATTGAACCCTTAGGACTGCGAGTCCCGAGCGCGGTCCACTCAGCGTCAGGTTGAGTGGACAGCCCCCAAAAGGAAGATGTAAAGGCTTCGTAAACGCTTCCAATATCCTAACGAAGACAAATGACAACGAACTCTCTGAACTGTTTCTTATATATATCGACGCTGTACCTCGAACGTGGACCACATAAAGAGTCCGGTTGAGTGGTAATGTGACCTGGTGGTGCGTGGGAGGGACACAGGTGTGATGGAGGAGCGTGGGAGGGACACAGGTGTGATGGAGGAGCGGTGGGAGGGGACACAGGTGTGCGAGGGAGGAGCGTTGGGATTGTGAGGTGGAGGAAGCGTGGGAGTTGTGAGAGGTAGGAGCGTGGGAGGGACACAGGAGTGAGGAGGAGCGTGTGGTAAGTGTGATGGAGGAGTGGTCACAGGTGTGATGGAGGAACGTGGGAGGGACACAGGTGTGAAGGAGGAGCGTGGGAGGGACACAGTTGTGAGGGCGGAGCGTGAGAGGGACCCAGGTGTGAGGAGGAGCGTGGTAGGACACAGGTGTGAGAGGGGGAGCGTGGGAGGGACACAGGTGTGATGGAGGAGCGTGGGAGGGACACAGGTGTGAAGGAGGAGCGTGGGAGGACACAGGTGTGAAGGAGGAGCGTGGGAGGGACACAGGTTGTGACAGGGAGGAGCGTGGGAGCGGGACACAGGTTGATTGAGGACCGGAGGCGTGGGAGGGACACAGGTTTGAAGGGAGGCGGAGCGTGGGGGAGGGAACTGACACGGTAGGGAGGAGGAGCAGTGTGAGAGGACGACAGGTTGTTGATGGGAGGGCGGGGGAGGTAGTGGTAGGGGAGGGAGACAGTTGCTGGTAGGGGACCAGGTGTGGGGAGGAGCGAGGGAGGGACACAGGTGTGAAGGAGGAGCGTGGGAGGACACAGTTGTGCATGGAGGGAGCGGGGGAGTGTGGAGGGAGGAGCGTGGGAGTGTGGAGGGAGGAGCCGTGGGAGGGACACAGGGTGTGAGGGAGGCGCGTGGGAGGACACAGGTGTGAAGGAGGAGCGGGGGAGGGGACACAGGTGTGAGGGAGGAGCGTGGGCCGGGACACAGGTATGGAGGAGAGGGGCGTGAGTGATGTGACACACGGTTGGAGGGAGGAGCGTGTGGGGACACATGGTGTGAGGGAGGAAGGGTGGGAGGGACCACAGGTCGGTGATTGGAGGAACGCTATGGAGTGACACGGCTGTTGAGGGAGGAAGCGTTGGAGGGACACAGGGTGAGGGAAGGAGCGTGGGAGGGACACCGGTGTGAAAGGATGAGCGTGGGAAGGGACACAGGTGTGAGGGATTGATGGAGCGGGGAGGGGACAACAGGTGTGAGGGAGGAGCGTGGAGGGACCCAGGTGTGAGGAGGCAGCGTGGTGAGGGGACACAGGTGTGAAGGGACGAGCGAGGGAGGGACACAGGGGGAGGAACCGGTCTTGCATGGAGTACGATATGATATGACACCAGTGTGGAGGAGAGGAGCGAGGCGAATGGGTCAACAGGTGTGATGAGGGAGGAGCGTGGAGGGAGGGACACAGGTAGTTTAGATGGAGAAGCGTGGGAAGAGGCAACAGGTTTGAGGGAGGAGCGTATGGGAGGAGACACAAGTGTGGAGTGGGGACCAGTAGAGGGACACAGGGTGGTGGAGGAGGGCGTGGGAGGGGACACAGGTGTGGAGGGAGGAGCGTGGGAGGGACACAGGTGTGAGGGATGAAGTGGAGGAGCGTGGGAGGGACCTCAGGTGTGAGGGAGGACAGCGGGGAGTGGTGAGGAGGAGGCGTGTAGGAGGGACACAGGTGTGAGGGAGGAGCCGTGGTAGTGTGAGGGAGGAGCGGTGGGGAGGGACACAGGTGTGTGAAGGAGGAAGCGTGGGAGGGGACCACAGGTTGAGGGAGGAGCGTGGGAAGGGGCACAGGATGTGAGGGAGGGAGCGTGGGAGTGTGAGGGAGGGAGCGTTGGTGAGGGACACAGGGTGGGAGGGAGGAGCGTGGAGAGTGTGAGGGAGGAGCGGGAGAGGGACACAAGGTGTGACGGAGGAGCGTTGGTAGGGCCAAGGTGTGAGGGAGGAGCGTGGGAGGGATCACAGGTGTGAGTGAGGAGCCCGTGGGAGGGGCACAGCATCTTGTGTAGGCTGCTTGGGGCAGGAAGGAAGCCCAGGGGACTGGTAAAGACAGGGAGGGTACTACAGAGGTACGGGGGGGGGGAGAGGGTGGATAATTTGGGAGGTATGATGCACATTGTGGAAGGGGAAGGAAGGATTTTGTGCTTGGGGTGGAGGGGAGGCATTTGGGGTGGTTGGGTTGGGGTGTCAACCGCTGGCCTCACGGCAAATCGTATAGTCAATATTGACTTATTAAATACGTGCCTCGTGATAATACTAAACAGAATAGTTTACCCTGAAAAGCTTCATAGAAAACACACCGACCTTACCTAACCTTTGGTTAGGATGTTAAGATAAGCATCTTATAGCTTCGTAATTACAATTTGTACTTAACCTATTATAGGTATAGGTTGGGTATCATGTCTCCTCTGAAAGGTCTCCCTCTCTGGAATTCGTTACATATTTTAGTTTGCTCCTTTTTACTAGGATGTCCTCTTTGATGGATTCGTTTCTGAGTACTACCTTGATCACCTGGGTCCCTCCCACGCTCCGCCATCACACACCTGTGTCCCTCCCACGTTCCTATAACTCTAACCTATTATAGGTATAGGTTAAGTAATATTGTAATTACAAAGCAATAAGATGCTTATCTGAATATACGAACAAGGTGTAGGTAAGGTCGGTGTTTTCTATGAAGCTTTTTCAAGGTAAACTATTGTGTTGAGTATATCACCTATGCACGTATTAAATAAGTCCATATTGACTATACGAATTGCGAGGAGGACGGGTTGGGGTGTTACGCTCCCCTCTGGGGTTCCCAGATTGCTGGTTTGGGCTTCCCCACTCCCCTCTGGGACTCTTGGGTCCGGAGGACTGTAGGGTTCCCATGGTCTCCGTTTCCCTCAAACCCTGCGCCTTTCCCCTCACATCTGCGTTCACTTATTAATCTCTTCTACTTCGTCCTGTCCCTCTGAAGGTCTACCTCTCTGGAATATCATAACCTAGTCCAGTTTGCCTCTTTGTACTAGCTGTCCTCTTTGATGGATTCGTTTCTGAGTACTACCTTGATCAACTGATCTTCGTCCTTGTTGTACTGGCCAATCCGGTACATATCAAGTTTTCTATGTCTTTTTCAGACCCTTCTTTTCCTATCTCCTCTCAGCCCCGTCCTCCAAACATGGGGAGGTAAATGTACAGAGCCCCATGTACTATGTGTTATGTACTATGTATAACAGTTATGAATTGTACTTATTTACACTAAGTATTAAATTGTACTGTCAAATATATTGTGAATATTTGAGTTACCCTACAAAAGCTGAAGAGAAAACCAAGACCCTAACCTAACCGTCTTAATTTGTGAAGATTAGAATTTTATTGCATCTTAATTAGTAACTACTACTGTCACTATAGGTAGATTGATATTACAGTTTTATAAAACAAAATAAAACTAAACTAAACTATTTCAATAAGTGTGTAACGTTAAAGCCCCTCAGGCATACTTTGTCAAATTTTGTATAAAATCTCTCTTGTTTAATAAAAGTGGAAAAAGAAAAATCCTAATATTTAAAACTTATTTGAAAGCAACTGAGCTTTAAAATTTCATCTTAAAACTTTTAAGTGTCCTCACAGAAAACGAGGAGATTTAAATAGGGGGGGGTAAGGTAACAGCCCATAAGTGCAATAATGTACTATGTATAAGTCAGGAAGCACTAGTACATAGTAAACGTACTGTAATCGGATGGTGGTAACTCTGTAGTCCCTGGACATGAATGCTGTCCTATCCTCATCTCCTGTAT
>WNGS01106211.1:0-14301 GCA_020271785.1 Procambarus virginalis | reverse complement strand
ATACTAGTTATGGCAGCTATTGGAAGATGTTGTGCTTTCGGGTTCGAGTCCCACTGGTGGGTGTTGGCTAAAGATTGTTAATCTTCTCTTGTGGTTCATGCAAGTATGTGCTTATAGCATAGACACGAGTTCTCCCACATGACAGTGGCTTGATGAAAAATGCTTGAGTGACCCTCACTAATCTGGCGCCTTGGGAGGTGGAGATATTGAGGTAAATATTCGAAGTCTCTATCTCTTTAAGGTCTGACTTGGTGTAGTGGGTTAAGGCATACTAGTTATGGCAGCTATGGAAGATAGTTGTGCTTTCTGGGTTCGAGTCCCACTGGTGGGTGTGTCTAAGATTGTTAATTTCTTCCTTGGTTCATGCAAGTATGTGCTTATAGCATAGACACGAGTTCTCCCACATTGACAGTGGCTTGATGAAAAATGCTTGAGGACCACTCACTAATCTGGCGCCCTTGGGAGGTGGAGATATTTGAGGTAAATACTTCGAAGTCTCTATCTCTTTTAAGGGTCTGACTTGGTGTAGTGGGTTAAGGCATACTAGTTATGGCAGCTATTGGAAGATAGTTGTGCTTCTGGGTTCGAGTCCCACTGGTGGGTGTTGTCTAAAGATTGTTAATCTTCTCTTGGGTTCATGCAAGTATGTGCTTATAGCATAGACACGAGTTCTCCCACATTGACAGTGGCTTGATGAAAAAACTTGAGTGACCCCTCACTAATCTGGCGCCCTTGGGAGGTGGAGTGGAGATATTTGAGGTAAATACTTCGAAGTCTCTATCTCTTTAAGGGTCTGACTTGGTGTAGTGGGTTAAGGCTACTAGTTATGGCAGCTATTGGAAGATAGTTGTGCTTTCTGGGTTCGAGTCCCACTGGTGGGTGTTGTCTAAAGATTGTTAATCTTCTCTTGTGGTTCATGCAAGTATGTGCTTATAGCATAGACACGAGTTCTCCCACATTGACAGTGGCTTGATGAAAAATGCTTGAGTAACCCCTCACTAATCTGGCGCCCTTGGAGGTGGAGATATTTGAGGTAAATACTTCGAAGTCTCTATCTCTTTAAGGGTCTGACTTGGTGTAGTGGGTTAAGGCATACTAGTTATGGCAGCTATTGGAAGATAGTTGTGCTTTCTGGGTTCGAGTCCCACTGGTGGGTGTTGTCTAAAGATTGTTAATCTTCTCTTGTGGTTCATGCAAGTATGTGCTTATAGCATAGACACGAGTTCTCCCACATTGACAGTGGCTTGATGAAAAATGCTTGAGTGACCCCTCACTAATCTGGCGCCCTTGGGAGGTGGAGATATTTGAGGTAAATACTTCGAAGTCTCTATCTCTTTTAAGGGTCTGACTTGGTGTAGTGGGTTAAGGCATACTAGTTATGGCAGCTATTGGAAGATAGTTGTGCTTTCTGGGTTCGAGTCCCACTGGTGGGTGTTGTCTAAAGATTGTTAATCTTCTCTGGGGTTCATGCAAGTATGTGCTTATAGCATAGACACGAGTTCTCCCACATTGACAGTGGCTTGATGAAAAATGCTTGAGTGACCCCTCACTAATCTGGCGCCCTTGGGAGGTGAGATATTGAGGTAAATACTTCGAAGTCTCTATCTCTTTTAAGGGTCTGACTTGGTGTAGTGGGTTAAGGCATACTAGTTATGGCAGCTATTGGAAGATAGTTGTGCTTTCTGGGTTCGAGTCCCACTGGTGGGTGTTGTCTAAAGATTGTTAATCTTCTCTTGTGGTTCATGCAAGTATGTGCTTATAGCATAGACACGAGTTCTCCCACATTGACAGTGGCTTGATGAAAATGCTTGAGTGACCCCTCACTAATCTGGCCCTTGGGAGGTGGAGATATTTGAGGTAAATACTTCGAAGTCTCTATCTCTTTAAGGGTCTGACTTGGTGTAGTGGGTTAAGGCATACTAGTTATGGCAGCTATTGGAAGATAGTTGTGCTTTCTGGGTTCGAGTCCCACTGGTGGGTGTTGTCTAAAGATTGTTAATCTTCTCTTGTGGTTCATGCAAGTATGTGCTTATAGCATAGACACGAGTTCTCCCACATTGACAGTGGCTTGATGAAAAATGCTTGAGTGACCCCTCACTAATCTGGCGCCCTTGGGAGGTGGAGATATTTGAGGTAAATACTTCGAAGTCTCTATCTCTTTTAAGGGTCTGACTTGGTGTAGTGGGTTAAGGCATACTAGTTATGGCAGCTATTGGAAGATAGTTGTGCTTTCTGGGTTCGAGTCCCACTGGTGGGTGTTGTCTAAAGATTGTTAATCTTCTCTTGTGGTTCATGCAAGTATGTGCTTATAGCATAGACACGAGTTCTCCCACATTGACAGTGGCTTGATGAAAAATGCTTGAGTGACCCTCACTAATCTGGCGCCCTTGGGAGGTGGAGATATTTGAGGTAAATACTTCGAAGTCTCTATCTCTTTTAAGGGTCTGACTTGGTGTAGTGGGTTAAGGCATACTAGTTATGGCAGCTATTGGAAGATAGTTGTGCTTTCTGGGTTCGAGTCCCACTGGTGGGTGTTGTCTAAAGATTGTTAATCTTCTCTTGTGGTTCATGCAAGTATGTGCTTATAGCATAGACACGAGTTCTCCCACATTGACAGTGGCTTGATGAAAAATGCTTGAGTGACCCCTCACTAATCTGGCGCCCTTGGGAGGTGGAGATATTTGAGGTAAATACTTCGAAGTCTCTATCTCTTTTAAGGGTCTGACTTGGTGTAGTGGGTTAAGGCATACTAGTTATGGCAGCTATTGGAAGATAGTTGTGCTTTCTGGGTTCGAGTCCCACTGGTGGGTGTTGTCTAAAGATTGTTAATCTTCTCTTGTGGTTCATGCAAGTATGTGCTTATAGCATAGACACGAGTTCTCCCACATTGACAGTGGCTTGATGAAAAATGCTTGAGTGACCCCTCACTAATCTGGCGCCCTTGGGAGGTGGAGATATTTGAGGTAAATACTTCGAAGTCTCTATCTCTTTTAAGGGTCTGACTTGGTGTAGTGGGTTAAGGCATACTAGTTATGGCAGCTATTGGAAGATAGTTGTGCTTTCTGGGTTCGAGTCCCACTGGTGGGTGTTGTCTAAAGATTGTTAATCTTCTCTTGTGGTTCATGCAAGTATGTGCTTTATATATAATATATATATATATATAATATATATAATATAATATATATACTATATATATAATATTATATTATAATATATAATATATATATAATTATATATATATAATATATATATATATAGAGTGTGTGTGACGATAATCTCTTCCAGAGATTTAGCCTGCTATATCTTATCATCGTCCCGTTCCAACAATATCGAAGATACGTTTCATAGTGGCTTAACGTATATATCAAGACAGCCACACGCACCTGCAACTCCCTCCTCCCCCCCACTTCTGCACACCTGGTCGCGCCGATGGCTACAGTCCCAGACAAACTACTTGTTACTGGACACCCTGCATTCTCATTGGCCGTTCAACAACACACCACTCCAGCTCCAAGCCAATCACATTCCTCGCAAGCCAATGTCAGGACCGTCCAGCAATTCTCTCACCAGAATATCTAGTGCTCTCATGCTATGAACACCTAAGTTGACTCACCTCGTGTGATCAAATAGAGGGTTATAGCTAGCGCATATATTCCCAGCACAATATTATTTTTGCTTGTTATTGTATGTCACTTCTCCTCCCTTTAACGTAATCCAGTTTTATGTTCAGTTATTTTCCACTTGTTGTTCTGCACCATTAAGCCAAGATTTTGCCTTTATTTCAATTTGTGTTTTAGTGTTATTAAAGAGCCTTGTTTATTATTGTGTTTTATGTCTCTTCCCTTACCTTACCACAGATTATCAAAACACGCAGTCATTCTTTTTTTCTTTGTTTTTTCTTTGTAATATTTATATGTGGTCCGGCCTTAACATCTGCCAGTGGAAGACTGCCGACCACCATACTCCACTACTTTACCGTCACATATAATTGGGGGCCTGTCTAGGAGCTGCACTCAGGTATTGGTAATTGTGGTAAGCATACTTGGCTTTCATTCCCTTGCTTTCAATATTTACATTAATCACGTTTATTATTATATGGTTGTGTATATTGTGCATTACGGGAGTAGCATATGGTGAGTGTGAGACAACTTTGGATTACGTGGTGACTGTAGGCCTCAGTCATACTCTTAATGGGTCGTCTCCCCTTCCGTGTTATTACCGTGTTTAACATCTTTTGTCCCTCAGATTTCTCACATTTTGACAGATTATCACATAGGTACCTGGTACTGTGGTCTGTCTCCGGGTCAATAGCACCTAATTTCTGCAATCCGACTCTAGGAGGAAAAAGAGGGCCAAAGATCCTCTAGCACGGACTATTATTGGCGAGTTGGGACCTCGCCGATAGTTCTCGTCACCAGTTGACACTTGCAAGGTTGACCCTGAGCAGCCGTGGAGTGCGGACGTGTCCCTCCGTGACTGCTAGGGTAGTTAGCTGTTTGGTCGCCAGGTGGCAGGGCGTGGCTGCCCTCCCAGTGTTGTTGCCTGGCTGGCGTTTTGCTGACGTGGCGGACCTGCGTTACGATGGGGGTCACCATCCCACCTGTATTGCGGGCTCAGTCTGTGGGCCTGGAATTTTCAAGCCGGGCTGGGTACCCGGAGATTGCACGGGCGTGTGAGCAGCTGCAGGTGCCTGTGATTGACATCTACGGTGTCGAGCTGGTGACGGCCCGTCGGGTGATCATAAAGTTCACTGAGGAAATGGCGTATAGTGCATTTCTCCGTAGGTACGAGGGCGGACTCTGCCTCTACAGGATGGTGAGGGCACTGTTTCCATCTCGGATCGGAGTGGTGCCCTCACCTACGTCAGCGTCCATGGGGCTCCGTTAGAGTTTCCAGAGGGTCTGCTCCGGCGGTATTTCGGCCGGTTTGGCGCCATTGAGAGTGTGCGTGTGAATGTGGTGTCTTCGAGCCCGCTTAAAGGCGTCCGGACGAACATTCGTACCCTGGGTATGAGGCTACGGGAGGATATTCCGTCCTCTGTGCGGCTGTTGGGGTACACAGTTCGTGTGTATTCTACGCCCGCCAGCCTAGGACATGTTATCGTTGTGGCCTGTCGGGCCATCAAGCTGCTGAATGTTCTGCGCCCGCCTCTGCACCTGTGAACCTCTTCAGCGAGGAGGACTTTCCGCCACTTCCTGTGGAGGAGGACGCCTCTCCAGACGCGACTGCGCCCCCTGGGTCGCATGATGCGCCCCTGTGGTGGAAGTTCCCCAAATGTCGCCGACCCAGTTCCGGATGTTTGCGATGCCCTCGGTGGATACTCCTGCTCTGTCCCTGATGCTCCCGTGGGTCTTTCTGATGATCCTCCTCACCGTCTGCGTACCGTCTTCGGTTCTGCGCCCTGGCCCTGCGCGTGCTCGCATGCGACCTCGCCTCGGGTCCAGGCTGCGCTGAGTGCTGGGGGTGGATGTGGGGCCTCCTGTTGTGTGTGGTCGGTTCCCCCTGCGGTTGAGGCTGCTGCAGTCATGAGACGGGCGTTGGTCCGCACGGCTTGTGATGCCCGTGGTTCTGGGTCCGCATCCGGCTCTGAGGATGTGCGCCCGGTGCCCAGCGGTCCAAGCGTTCTTCTCCTGCAGGGCTGATGTGGAGTCTTCGGGAGATGAGGTGGTGGTCGCTGACGTCCATGTACCTGCTGATGCAAAGGATTGTGTGTATGATTCCCCTCCTGGTTCTTCTGTCGGCGTTCCCCGCAGTGGGGGGTGGTTGCTCCTCCAGATGTTGGTGAGGGGGGTGCTGGTGCAGGCCGAGACCTAGTGTTGTACTAAAGAAGATGTTCGGCGAGGGGGAGCCCTGCAGGTGTCCCGTCCGGTGGTTACTGCGGAGCCCTGTGGGATGCAAAGGTTACGTGTGCGCTGCCCGTTGCCCGCGCCGGTAAGGGAAGCACGTCCCCGTTCATCTTGGCCTCCGGCGTGGAGCACGATGTGGGACCAAACCCTTGGTTGTTCGCTTTTATACCTAGTGATGCCTGTTCCGTGGTGCCCCTCGACCGTCTGGGTTCCACGGGCTCAGGTATTTGTTGAGAATGTGCCGCTTTCGATGCCCGATCCTCGGACGTCCTTTCGTCGCCCTCTACGGAAGACATCCTGTTTGGTGTTGGGAGGCGTATTGTGTTCTTTTCCCGGCAGCGGAGTGGCCGGAAAAGTATGCGCAATCTTGATGGTTTATATAGAGTGGTGTATTGGACTTTGGTATGTTCTGTGATGTTTCCTTGCCCTTCAGGCCAATGTCCCTGTTAATTGTACTTTAGGATATACCTTTTTCATACATTATGTTTCTTTGATTTATGTATTATGTGCCCTTCTGGCTATGCTGTTTGCCCTCTTAAGTGCGGGGTTATTGTGCAGAACAATTTTGTTTGTATACTTGTATACTTTTTATTATTTTTGTATTATATTATTATTTATTGTTCTTTTTTTCGGTTATGTTGGTGCCTCTCCGTGTGTGTTTGCGGTGCTGGTAGCCTTGTTCTGTTTATTAAATGTTTTGGACTCATTTCTGTGTTGTATTCCGCTATGTTTGGCTTCTTTGGTTTGTATTTATTGTTGTATTGTGTTCTGTATTTGTTTGTATCTATTGTTGTAATTTGTTCTGTAATTGTTGTAAATGGTTTTGTAATTATTGTTATTTTGTGCGGCCCTTCCGTGCCGGCGTTTTTGTGTTTATGTACATGTTTATGTCCTTTATGTTTTTGAACGTTGTGCTTTATTGTTCTGATTGTTGCGTTTGTATGTTTTTATTGTACTTATAAGCATGCTGGATGTTAAAAATATAAATAAAAAAAAAAAAAAAAAAAAAAAAAAAAAAAAAAATAGTGGACACTTTGCACCCCTACTGTTGGTCAGAATTGATGGTATTACTAAAGGTAGGGAATTAGCTTTCTTTCTTTTGAGCACGAAGTTCGCTAATTCTGTAAATACCATATTCAATTTCAGTGGGTACCCTTGCTTATGTTCTATAGTGACTCGGCAAGGTATGACTACATTTTTGGACTACCTCATGTATTTTGAAGCATTTAGTGTTTCACTTGTCTTTTAAACTCAGTTTCCACTAATTAGTAGGATTTTCTTGCCTTTATCCTCCCACAGTGAGTACCAGGTACAAGATTTCCTGCGACCTTAATCATTTACCATCTTGAATTAACTTAATTATTAATAATCCCCACAGGATAGGTATCAGTTGCCACGTTTCCTGTTTCTGACATTCACATATTCTCACAGTATATTCGTGTCTCATTTATTTGCCATTTTTACAATGTTCGTATCCATGCTTTCAAGGCAGATCCAGAAAGTGAAAATGGGAAATTACGTCATGCTAAGAGGGTCGAATTGATAACTCTTGCACATGAGTATCAGTTGGAAGTTCCCCTGGAGCCAACAAATATGCCATACACAATATGATTTTAGATCATCTTTTGATGAAGGGAAGATAGATTCTGATACTTATGAACAATACACTATTTCAGATAAGCATGATTTGACGCAATGAAAACTCAAAATCGAGCTCGCAAAGCTCGAGAAAGAGCAACGGCAAGCCGCCCTACAGCAACAACAGAAGCAGCTGCATCAGAAGGAAGAACAAGAGCGTGAAGCTGCAACAGAAGGGAAGAACAAGAAACGCGAGCTCCAGTTCAGGAATAGAAGAGGCCAACTGAAGAAAGAAGAAAGTGAACGTGAGTTGGCCTTATACAAAAGCGACTCGAGATACAACGTGAACACGACAAACGGCAGGCAGAAACAGTCTAGAATGTCGTGACCGAGAACTCACGAGGGACGCTGCACACCAAGCTCAACTCCAGCAAGCTGCAGCTAGTCTTCCTCCCAGTTTCAATGTCTCCCATGCAAGTAAGTTAATGCCCCCGTTCATAGAAACGGAGGTGGATGTTTTTCACTACTTTTGAGACCCTTGCTAATCAACTTAGTTGGCCTGACGACCAATGGGCTACCCTTCTCCGAGTACATTAACAGGTAGAGCAGCCGTCACACTCAGCACTTTGGCATCAGAAAACGACTACACCACCTTGAAGCAAGCTGTGTTGGACGCCTACCTTCTCTCCACCGAAAGCTATCGACGAAAGTTCCGTGACTACGTCAAGGCAAGTACCACCACCTTCTTAGAATTTGCTAACACAAACGGAGATATTTCATGAAATGGCTGGAGGCAGCACATGTCTCTACTTTTCCAGAGCTTGTCAACCTCATACTGGTTGAAGAATTTTTGAGACGTGTACTCCTCCTGTCCGCCTATACTTAGCAGACAAAGAAGAGACCGATTGGTGAAGTGCGCGAAGTCAGCTGACACTTACAGCCTCATCCACCGGCTGACACCAGAACCTACCAGAAGAAGTCTTGGTACAGTTACGAGAAAGCGAGCCCAGATCAAGGTACCTCTCAACTGTACTGCAGGTATTGTCGACTCTATGGACATACCATAGAAAATGTGGTAAGTCCCAATCTAAAGGTAACATAGAACCTCCTAAGCCCAAACCTACTCACCCTAAGTCCGGTAAGCCTGTAATGAATGTTGGTGTTCATGCTAATGATCTCTCTCTCTTTAGCAAGCATCTATATCCAGGAACTATCACTACCCACGGTTCAGATTCAGAGGGACGTTTTGGACTTAAGATCCTGCGGGACACAGCGGCTCTACAATCGATCGTCTTGAAATCAGCTGTGCCCAACGTCGCCTACACAGGAGAGACTGTATTCATCACTGACCTTACTGCTACTACTCCTTATCCTCTTGCCAGAGTTTACCTAGATTGTCCCTTCGTGACCGGTGAAGTCCAAGTCGCCGTCAGGGAAAAGCCTTTTCCCATGCCTGGAGTGCAACTTCTCCTGGGCAACGACTTGGCAGAAGACCAACAACCAAACAACCTGATCGTCAAGGACATATCCAGGTGAGCAACTCTGTGTTGGATAACCCGATTTTTGAGCATGTTCCAGCAAAGGTTCAAGAGAGTGATGAAGGTTCTCTCCTGTTATGGTGACCACCCGTGCTCAAGCTGCACGACCACAGCCAGCTGACTCTACTGCTACCGCTGTCCCTCAGGACCCTTCGAAAACCCCCTAATCTGACCGCTTTGGAGTTCCGTAAGTTACAGAGAGATGATCTTACCTTGACACCATTATTCTTTCAGGCTGAGACCCAATCCGACAGTGTTCCTGGGTTCTTTATGGAGAACGAATTACTCTATCGCAGGTATAGACCCAGTAAACTGAAGGACGAGGACGATTGGGCAGACGTTGAACAACTAGTGATTCCTACCAGCCTGCGGCCCACGATTCTACACCTGGCCCACGGAGCATTGTCACACTACGGGTTCAACAAGACTTACCATGGAATTCGACAAGACTACTACTGGCCAGGTATGGTTAACGATGTAAGAAAGCATGTCAAACTGTGCCACGTGTGTCAGTTAGCCGGGAAACCGAACGTTTCCATTCCCAGAGCACCACTGATACCCATCCAGGTGCCTGAGGAACCGTTCCACAGACTTATTATTGACTGTGTTGGTCCTTTGCCTCGGACCAGTGCAGGCAACGCCTATATCTTAACTATCCTGTGTCCTACCACCAGATTCCCATAGCAGTTCCAGTGAAAAACATTACGGCTGCTACAGTGGTGAAGAATTTATTGAAAATCTTCACCCAGTATGGATTTCCGAGGGAGATACAGAGCGACTGTGGCACCAACTTCACCAGTGATCTCTTCAAACGGACTCTGGAGGAGTTCAACATCAAACAGGTACTGTCCAGCCCCTATCATCCTGCTTCACAGGGTTCTCTCGAGCGTAGTCATCAGACTATCAAGGCACTCTTAAAAAAGTTTTGCAATGAGACCTCAAAGGATTGGGATAGGCAACTTGATCTCATTATGTGCATTTTCAGAAGTCTTCCCAACGAGTCACTAGGAGTATCTCCTTATGAGATGCTCTACGGACGTAAGTGCCGTACACCTCTCAAGGCTTTCAAGGATTCTCTACGTGATGCCACTTCAGTGAGCATCAGAATGTGCCCCAGTATCTTCAAAACCTCCGACACATTCTAGAGAGGGTCCATTCCTTTGCTAGCAACAACCTACAGAAAGCCCAAGAGAGGATGAAGACTCGTTACGACCAGCACTGCCAAGTAAGGAAGTTTAAACCGGGAGACTTAGTTCTTGCCTATTTCCCTATCCCAGGTTCTCCTTTACAGAACAGGTTCTCAGGACCCTACCGTGTTAAGGAGTGCCGGAACAACTTCAACTACGTTCTCGAGACCCCCGATAGGCGGCGGAAGACCCAGCTGTGCCACATTAACCTGCTCAAACTTTACCAGGGTGTTCCTCCCACTGTGCTAACCACCTATTCTACATTTACAGGACCATATAGCCACAGTGAGACCTCCCTGCTTCTCCTTCCGAAAACACTGACACTGAGACAGCGCTTTCTAATTCGGAAATCCTTACTGACTTCACAATCATTTTCAGGACGATAATAGTGCTTCACTCATCAAACTCATCAGAGAACATCAGGAGTTGTTTCGAGATGATCCCCAAGAGTGTACTGTGACTCGGCACGACATCCAACTGCTACCTGACACCCAGCCGATTCGCCAACCGTTCTACAGAATCAGCCCTAGCAAAACGGAAGTCATGCGTGCTGAGGTACAGTATCTCTTGGACCATGGACTGGCTACCCCCTGTGAGTCCCCTGGGCCTCACCATGCATCCTGGTACCCAAACCTCACGGCAAAATCCGTCTTTGCACGGATTATAGGAAATTAAAAGGTCACCGTGAAGGATGCCTACCCATTACCTAGGATAGACGACATCTTGATGCCATTGGTAATGCCCGCTACCTGTCTCAGGTAGACTTACTCAAGGGCTATTACCAGGTGAGTTAACGGAGCGAGCTAAAGAACTGTCTGCCTTTATAACCCCTTTCGGGCTTTTCAGGTACAACCGCCTTCCCTTTGGACTCTGCAATGCCCCGGCCACCTTTCAGAGAGCTGTCAACCGCGTCATCCAGGGCTTGGACAACACCTACGCCTATTTGGATGATATCGTTGTAGCATCCAACACCTGGAGCGAACACCTGCTCCAGCTACAACGATTGTTCTACAAGCTCCTGAAGCCGGCCTCACCATCAATCTGGGCAAGTCCACCTTCGCGAAAGGTAAAGTGCGGTACCTGGGTCATGTTATAGGGAGTGGCAGCCTGGCTCCGTTAAATATCCACATTCAAGCAATCCAACAGTATCCACAGCCTACTACCAGGAAGCAGCTCCTGCGCTTCCTTGGTCTTGCTTCCTATTACCGTAGGTTTGTGAAGAACTTTAGCACTGTTGCAACCCCTTAATCACCTTAACCAGTCCCAAGCAACGGTATAATTGGACCAGGGAGCAAACCGTTGCCTTCGAACAACTCAAATTCCTCCTCTGTTCTAATCCTATTCTCGCCTCACCAGATATCAAGAAGCCTTTCATCCTCCATGTCGACGCCAGTGGTACCGGCATCGGAAGTGTCTTAATGCAGCAGCGAGGCGAGGAGGTTCTACCTGTCAGCTACTACAGTTGCAAGTTGAAGCCTCATCAGAAAAACTATAGCACTATAGAGAAGGAACTCCTCTCCATCGTCCTGAGCTTACAACACTTTGCACCATATCTGCACGGTGCTAGGTCCACTACCATCTATTCGGACCACAACCCTCTGAGATTCCTACATCAAGCCCAATTTAATAACCAACGTCTGCTGCGATGGGCTTTATATCTTCAAGGCTTCAATTTAAAGATCTGCTACATCAAGGGGCCTGATAACATCATCGCTGACGCCCTCTCCAGAGTGCATGAGGTAGAGGCAGCTCCACCTCCCACTCTACCTCCCGAGAACGTGACTTCACCAGAACCGCAGGCTTCGGGGGAGAGTTGTGACGATAATCTCTTCCCAGAGATTTAGCCTGCTATATCTTACATCGTCCCGTTCTCAACAATATCGAAGATACGTTTCATAGTGGCTTAACGTATATATCAAGACAGCCACACGCACCTGCAACTCCCTCCTCCCCCCCACTTCTGCACACCTGGTCGCGCCGACGGCTACAGTCCCAGACAAACTACTTGTTACTGGACACCCTGCATTCTCATTGGCCGTTCAACAACACACCACTCCAGCTCCACGCCAATCACATTCCTCGCAAGCCAATTCAGGACGTCCAGCCATTCTCTCACCAGAATATCTAGTGCTCTCATGCTATGAACACCTAAGTTGACTCACCTCGTGTGATCAAATAGAGGTTTATAGCTAGCGCATATATTCCCAGCACTAATATATTTTTGTTGTTATGTATGTCACTTCTCCTCCCTTTAACGTAATCCAGTTTTATGTTCAGTTATTTTCCACTTGTTGTTCTGCACCATTAAGCCAAGATTTTGCCTTTATTTCAATTTGTTTTTAGTGTTATTAAAGAGCCTGTTTATTATTGTGTTTTATGTCTCTTCCCTTACCTTACCACAGATTATCAAACACGCAGTCATTCTTTTTTTTTCTTTTTTTTCTTGTAATATTATATGTGGCCCGGCCTTAACATCTGCCAGTGGAAGACTGCCGACCACCATACTCCACTACTTTACCGTCACAATATGTATATATATTAATTATATATATATATATATATATATATAATATATATATATATATATTATATATATATATATATATAATTAATGCCTATCCTGACCTTAAAAGCTTCATTGAAGGTTGTAACAGAACCCTGAGCACCACACCAGAAACAAATACCTTTTTGATATTCAAGGGTACGACTTAATCAAACTAGAAATGCTCTACAAATCAAGGGACCCAGAATGTGGAATGACCTTCCCAATCATGTTAAAGACTGTACCTCTCTCAACCAGTTAAGATAAAAAACTAAGCACTACCCTGTTACCTACCTTACCCTATAATGTCAACCCATGTCTGTTTTTTTAAACAATGCTGTTTGCCGACTAAAATTTTGTTTTTGCTGTTTTTCTTCCATATGTTCCCCTTTTTTTATATATTTTCTCAACACATTTTATACTTTAATCTCAATTAGTATTAAGTTTTGTCTTTAGTGTTTTCCTGCCCGAAACGCTTTGTGTAATAGTGGCTTTAGGCATTGTATGTACTAGCTATATCATAAAATTCACCAATATTTGTATCACCCCTTGTATGTATGCACTTTACCTGAATAAACATTTGATTTTTATTTTTTACTCTAATATTTAAAACTCTGAATTGTAATGTCAATCCTGATCTTAAAAGCTTCTTAGAAGGTTGTAACAGACCTGCCAAAGAAAATTGGAGAATACAAACCTGGATAGCATATGGAAATGTCAAGACACACAAGCCTGGAAACCCACTTCAGCCAATCATCAGCCGATACCCACACCTACGTACAGACTGGCGAAGCGACTCAATGGCTTGCTGACTCCTTATGTCCTTGCGCCTTCAGCCTGAAGACTCCAAAGGAATTTGTTGACTTACTATGGGGAACATGGGCACTGGGATAAGAGCCTCGGTGGACATAGAATCACTGTTTGCCAACGTACCTGTGGATGAAACAATCGGAATGATAGCGGAGAGAGTGTATCGTGATCCAGCCTGTACTCCTCTTGACATACCAGAAAACATTCTAAGGAAACTACTCCAAGCTTGTACTAAAGAGGCTCCCTTCTTGAGCCCAGATGGGCACATGTATAAGCAAGTAGATGGGGTCGCCATGGGTTCTCCCCTAGGTGTCCTGTTTGCGAACTTCTACATGGGTACCATCGAACAAAAGGTCTTAGTCGATATGAACTTGAAACCGGCCATATACTGCAGGTATGTTGACGACATTTTCACACAGGTACTGATGTCAGACATCTGCAGGAGCTGAAGGAGACATTTGAGCAGAATCCGTGTTGCGTTTCACTTACGATGGATGGAGAAAGATGGGAAAACTACCCTTTCTAGATGTAACAGTCACGGAAAGGAGCGGAGGTTTCCACTCTGCAGTCTACACTAAGGAAACAAACATAGGAATGTGCCTCAATGCCAACAGTGACTGCCCAGACAGGTACAAGAGGAGTGTTGTTAACGCTTATGCCGACTGTGCTCTCAGCCCACGCTCAGGATGGAAGCAAGTCGATGAAGAAATCTGTAGGATAAGGCTAAAGGTCCTAGTTAACAACGGCTTTCACAATGGTTTCGTTGAGACATCAAGTAGGAAGGTGAAACGCCATGCAAC
>WNGS01106203.1:0-15929 GCA_020271785.1 Procambarus virginalis | reverse complement strand
TTAAACGGTCTTGATGTCAACCTTCAACTATTCTGTGCCACAACCCATGTTCTGAGTATTTGATATTGTTGTTTTGATCTTTGATATGACGGCTGTGCTCTTGGGAATTCGAATTCCAATTCATAGCGCCACAACAAATAAAATTTGATTGTGAGAACCCGTCGGTTACCCTTTATTGGTTTTAACGTCATGTTTAACTAGGAGGAACCAGCGGCCTATTGTGGACAGGTTTTCACCCCTGCTGGTGGAAGCCTGGCGGTTTGCTCCCGCTTCTCCTTTTTCTACTGGACTCATGCTTAACTGCCAAGAGCAGCCTTTAAACTTGTAGTCCACCTCCTAAGGGAGGTAGGCGTAGAGAAAAATCTCACAGCTGGCGCCCAACGTGGGGCTATGCAACTTGGGTTCGAGCCCATGCAGTGCAGTCTCATTGATTTTTAAAGTAACATAAAAGCTATCATTGCAGAACATGGGGGCCAGGATGGTTGAAGGTATGTTTTGTGCACGGTTGTCACACACAGGTACACACACACCACACACACTGTAGGAAAGAGGTATTTCATGGTAAATATGGTGAGATCTGTCTGGCTTTTCGTGGCTGCTAGCTAGGGGACATTGACACACTCGTGAGTGAGTGGGGTCAGCTCAGCAGCAGGTGTCGTGGACACCAAGCCAGCGTGCAACAGTGGTTGCAAGGGGTGCACTCAGGATATGCCTGAGGTGCAAGACACCACCTACCTGAGGGTAGACGAAGCTTCTAGAAGTGACCTCAAGCGTGAGAGGTCTCATTGGACGACAGTGTAGTTGTCAAGGGTGTCATAAGAGTGTAGTTGTTAGATACACCTTAGGATCTTAGTGGGAGGTCGCGCCACCAGCTAAGGATCCGAGTTGACTTCTTTAGAGAAAGGAGAGTAATTATCTGTAGTTAGACAGGTGAGGGAATTCTTGCCAGAGTGGGGACTGTACAACCCCAGGAAGAATTCATGGTAGTCACTTGAGAGGTTGAGCAGAGGCTCCCGACTGGAGAGGTTGAGCAGAGAGGCTCCCATTTTCAGAGGTGACAGCAAGGCCGAGTTCGAGCCTGATGGTGAGAGCGCAGCAAGTCAGTGCTGGCTCAAGAGCAGATTGCAAGGGGGCAATCTCACACAGGGAAGGGAAGCAAGCCCACCCTAGTGCACTTAACCTGGTGACAAGGTATGAAGGTAAAGATGCCTAGCATGGCAGCACTGAGAAAGACGATTCGATGGATGCATACATCGATCGCCTTTTGAAGAAAGGCTGAAAATGCAAGATGGCAAAGGTCATTTTGGGCTGGTGATTTTCCATGGTTCAGATCCCCAGCAGCATAATGATTTTGTTCTTTAAGGATTGCCTTGGTAAAGGGTTATAGTAGATCTGCAGAGGGAATGCTGATCACATTCCAAGTTATGTCCAGGTAGAAACGGACCAGGGAGTTTGACAGATGTCAAGAGTTTCGCTCATGTCCTTGTTAGAGGAGCGAGACCGAGGAAAAGCAAGGGAGAGACCCCAAGCTCAGTAGGGTGAGTGTAGGTGCTTGTAGAAGGGCTTTCTCCCAGATAGTTCAGTCGGTAGAGCAAGACCGGCTGGTGTTTGACAGTTGGACAGGTAGGGTGATCCTGTCAACTTGTTGCAATGTCAGGTGGAAAACTGACAGTAAGTTCTTAGTAGGCTGAGGGGAGGTAAGAAGTACTTCACCGGTAAGGCCACACCAATGTGTTGCTCATGTGTCCAGTATGACACAGACCGAGGATGGAAATGGGAGGTTCAGTGATGGAAATGGTTGCGAGGTGTTGAACCGGCCAGGACCAGAGCTAGAGCCAAACATGTTACCACTCCAAGGTCAGGCAGCACCACCAGGGTGATCCGGTGGTAGTGCACAGAGACCCTCAGGCCAGTGTTGTATAGGAAACAGAGTTACACACTTCACACTTGTTTAGCTAGTACACCTGTTGGGCAGGTGTGTGCAGAAAAACTAGCTGGTGTTTTGAATGTATTTTCCTTGCAGGAAAATATATTCTTTAGTGGGAGGTAGTGTGAGGAGATGTAGAATCTCCTCAGCTAGTTTTCCTAGTTTCTAGAATAGGCTAGTCGCTCTAGGGACTCTAGAAACTGAAGCTTTCAAAATTTACATATACTTGTTGGATGTCATATGAAAGCTTATGTTAAATGCTGTCAGTTAAAACTAATTAGAGGTCTGTGATTGCTCTGTAGAGAGAATTACAGAAATTTTTCCTGTTTGTGAAATAGGGAGAGATTTGAGAGTGATGGTGTGAGGTTTATGACTCAAGAACCGTTACGGGTGGGGGGGACAGTGGGGGAACGTTGCCTTCCCCCCACCAAGGGAGACGTTGAGACGTTGTGTTAGGCCTCCCCCTCCCTGTGACGTCACGCCACGCCACCAGGCGAGGGACGCCTGTGATTGGCTTAGGCACTTCTACCCTTAGGCCGAGTTTTGGCGCCAATGATTGTTACTGGAAGCGGCACCATGGAGTCGTGCCGGCTTCCTGCTGATTGGTCAGCAAGGTAGGGGGGGGGAGATATGGGGATGTGAGTCTCTCTAGCCCGCCAAGAGTTTAGTTTGAATTGGGCAGCCAGGGTGTGAGGAGTGTCTAGGTGGGGGTGGCGGGCCTGCCACCCCCACCACCGTTATCGCTCCTGTCGTTCAGTTTATTCATCTTGCATGGCACTCCAGCCACCCTGGGTGTGTCGAAGCCCAAATTCGCGTGAAACTGGGACTGGTAAATACAGGAGAGGAAGTAGCCTCAGAGACAGTGATCACCCATGGGGCAGCTACCAGAGCCCCATGGGGTAGCAGGTGGCTCAGATTATCCTGTATGTTCATGGACAATTGGGTGGAATAATGGGCAGGGCCTACCAGTGTAATTAAGGTGATATTACAGGCCCCTGTTGGACTTTGAATTCCGCCCGACGTCGTCCATGTGGTAGGTGACGCCGGCCAGTGTCACCCTTGTCACCCCAGTGTAAGAGCGAGTCATGCTCTAGTTTGTTGGGGGTTAGTGGTGATTCCCCATCCACATGTGTGTATGCCCCCAGGCGCCACGTGGCCACCCCAGGCCACCCGTGCGTCACCACGGCCCGGCCCAGGCCACCCCCCTTTACCCCGCGCGCGAGCAGCCCGGGTGGGGTGGGGTGCTGTGACGTCACGCGCCACCCGTGGCCACCCTCCTGAGGGCCACGCGGTGGCCACATGGCCACCCCCTTGGCCACTTTCCCAGGACAGCCTAGGGCCACATCTTGTCGACGCACGAGGAGCAAGCTAAGTGTTGACAGCCAGGTGGTAAGGACCTGGGAAATGAGAAAAATGTGTGGAAGGACACGTGAGTACTTTAACAGTGTCTCAGTATTAGTGGAAATCATAGTAGAAAAGTTGTGTGCTCCCCTAGCCCGGCCAGGCTAGGGAAGCAGCTGAGACACCTGTCTGTGGCACGCCCAGGTGACTGTGGGGCAGTACCTGGAGAGGGAAATTGTCACAGTAAATCATGTAGTGATATAATTGTATATCTGTAGAGATAATGTGTGTAGACTGACTTGAGTTTGGGACCAGTCAGTGTAGAAAATCATCATATAAATGATCCAGTCTGTCGATTCTGTATAATCGTTCAGCCTTGGTTAGTGCCATGGTACCGCAGGTGTAATTAGGCCAGGGTAGAGTTAATTAAGCAGGCCCGTGGGGCAGGGTTATTAGTGGACATCCTGAGGTCTGTATATTGTCCTGGTGATTAATTTGCATTGTTTATGGAGGCCATTTCCATATGTTTCATTTGCATGTTGCATGTATTGTGTTGTGTGGTGAGTCAGTAGATGTGATTGCTGACTGATTACCTAATGATGTCATTAGCATGGGGGGCATGCTGACGGTATCATTATGTGCAGGTTTGTGCAGTGTTATCAGGTATACGTTATTACTGTCCTAGGAACTGTGTTGAGGATTTAAAGGGACCCTTTGAGTATTCAGGGAAATTCTCAGTCACTTAATGAGAGCGAGCAATTAGTTAATTTGCCTAATTATGGGAGAATTAGTGCCAGCTGTCCGCGTAGAGCGACGGTGTCTTATATTAACGTAAATTGTCTTGCTGAAGCCACCGGGATCGGGCGATCTTTTGCAACGTTTGCAAGATTAGAGGGGCAGTAATATTGGGATACCTTGATTTGTTGCAAAACCGTGTGTCATTACTGTGTGGGCATAGTAATTAACGAGTTGCAGTAGTCGCAACCGTATGTGGGCAGTGCTATTTTATGTTGTTTTGCATGCCATTATATGTGTGACCTATGTAACCTTAGGGTTACTTTGTTTCTTTAAGTTGTGTTGAGAACTTGAGGATTCAGTGAGTTAATTAGGGGTAATTAACTGGATAAAGGGGTGCACATTTGTAGTTGTTGAATGAGTGAGGGCTGTTATGGGAGAACAGTGTTGAACTTGAGCTTGTGGGAATACGTTTCCGGTGCAATTAATTGTCCGTGTGACAATTAATTGACCACTCTAGCTAATTATGTAATTAGCATTCTCATCATGAATTCACGTAGTGGGAGAGGATCTGTCAGAGTCTGTCAGTGATAGTGTTAACGTCAGTTGCTCGAGACTAATTGCCTTTCGGGGTTGGGCAATTAGTGGCTCATGATAATTAGTGGAGTAATTAACGTCTGGAGTCTTGAGGACTCAGATGACTCGGTAAAGCGAGGTCATGGGGTTAGCATAATACGTTATATTAATCATATTCTGTCTGGTGACAGTGGATTAAGTTGCACTCATTGTTAATTAGTAATTAACTCCTCTTCCGTGAATTCACAGTGTTTGATGAGACCTGCTTAGGCAGTGCGGAGTGAGACGTATTTATGTATGATTAATTATCGGTCCTGGTGACAGTTAATTAATTGCTCGAGGTTAATTAGGGTAATTAGCACTCATAGTAAAGTAATTAATGACACAGACTGTTGAGAAGCCACCCACTTGGGGTAGGCTTAGTTAACGTAACTCAATTGGGATGTAATTAGTGGTCCGTTTGACCTTAATTAAGAATTACTCACTGAATACTTGCAGGGAGTCAAGTGTGATGTAATTTAAGAGTTTGAGTTATTGTGACAAGAGGACTTGTGTTAACGTAGAGTACTATCATGTTGTTGTCTAGGTGAGACACTTGTTTGTGATTAAAGTAGTACTTTGTTGCTGACTGCTGTGATCAGTCAATTTCCATCATTATTCACATAATCAATGTTGTAATTGATTAAGGCAATTGCTTTTGGTTATCGTCTAGTGACGAGGGTAAAGTAACTTAGGGATGAGTGGAGCTGTGTCCCAGAATCCCACCTTGCCTGACTTTGTTCACTTTAGTTGTGATAGGGGGAGTCACTGTTGGACTACCCGCCAAGTTACGGGGGTCTCTCCTGTTTGTAAGGAGGACCTTAAGCTCGTGATTAGAGTAGCTGGACACCGGAAAGCCGTGTCACTATTGATTGCTTGCTTGTGTCATCAGTGGATCTTCTTTTGTTCAGTTAGTCATGTTGTCAGCCCGAAGTGTCAGCAGGATGGAGCCTGCTGTCATTTCTCGAGGGGCTGTTGAATAGCTGTGTTGCAAATGCCACTGGATGGACATTAACGTAATTAAATCACTCGCTGTGGTGTAACTTAGTCTGTGATATTTTTTTGATTTGCAATATTGCGTCGTCAGTGGGCACACCTGTGTTCAGGTTAGTTCAGTATGCAGCCACACAGCAAGGGTTGCTAGTTAGCTGTTGGTTATGGTGCCACTGGATGGACATTAACGTAAATGTAAACTCGATAATGTAGTAGTCTAGTCTCTTGTTATTAATAAATTGTTTAATTTTGTTAAACGGTCTTTGATGTCAACCTTCATCTATTCGTTGCCACACCCATGTTCTGATATTTGATATTGTTGTTTTGATCTTTGATATGACGGCTGTGCTCTTGGGAATTCGAATTCCAATTCATAGCGCCACAACAAATATAAAATTTGATTGTGAGAACCCGTCGGTTACCCTTTATTGGTTTTAACGTCATGTTTAACTAGGAGGAACCAGCGGCCTATTGTGGACAGGTTTTCACCCCTGCTGGTGGAAGCCTGGCGGTTTGCTCCCGCTTCTCCTTTTTCTACTGGACTCATGCTTAACTGCCAAGAGCAGCCTTTAAACTTGTAGTCCACCTCCTAAGGGAGGTAGGCGTAGAGAAAAATCTCACAGTTGGAGTTCTAGATAGAGCTAGTACATTCAATGCCTGAAGCCATTAATACGTACAGCATTTCGGATAAAGTGTGTGTGTGTGGGGGGGGGACACTTAGACTAAAACCTAATACTAATTGAAATCAAAAGCATAAATGGAATTTTTCAATTCAATTCAATTCATAAGGAAAGAAAGAAAAAGACAATGCTAATAATTACAAGATGGATGGAATAGTAAACATTAGATAGATGGAATTAACAATTTAGATATTGTTAATTCTTAGATTCATTTGATCTGAGGATTTATTATCAAACAAAATATAGAAGGTTTTGTCAATGTTAAGGGTGAGTTTCTTAGCAGTTAGCCAAAGATGGACTTTATTTAATTCAATATTCATTGTATCATTAACCAAGTATATCCTCGGATTAGTATATTCTTGCTGGTGGCAGATCCTCAGTTCAGGAGTACACCCCTCTCCTCGCCTCTGTAGCAGGTGCTGAAGATTTGGGTATGATCCCTCCAGAAGCACAAGTGAGGTCTCTTTCTCTGCCCATTGTATGGAACCTCTGGTCATTCCAAGATGGAGAGCACTTCGTCCCAACTCTCTGCATCACTTGTGGTGACTCCCTCCCCCTACCTTCTCCTGCGCATAGGTGCATTACAAATTTGAGGAAGCCATCCTTAATTTGAAGTACCATGATCATTTGTCTTTTCTTGAGGCTAAGCGCAAAGTTTTCTGTCTTCCTCTCGTTCTCTGGCATGTCTTATGGTCGGGTGTTGCATTCCCCTTTTTCTTGCCCTCTCCCGCTTTCTCAGTTTCTCAACCATTTCGAGGCCTTGGACCTCAACACCTCCACCACAGCCTCGTCTGCTCTGTCTGTTCCTTTGCGCTCTGGGCCAGATGGTCCTCGTCCTCGTTCCCTGTCTAGTGTTTCCTTCCTTCCTTCCCAGTCTTCCTCATCTCCTGTGCCCTCCTCCCCTTCTCGCCCCACTCCTTCTTCTCAGCCTTCCCCTCTGTTTCTTGGTCTTCCTCGCCGCCTGTCTGTTCAGGCCATTGTTCATCCTCTTCCAAGCGTTTATCATGTTGCTCGTTCCCGTTCTCCCTCTGTTCAAATTGTCGAGGCAGTCGCCCAGTATATTGCTGATGGTACGCCTGTCTTTCTACGTCAGAAGCGTAAGCCTTGCTCCTCTCCCTCTTCCTCTTCCCCCCCCCAAGTGGGTAAGAAGGCTTCGATATATTCCTCATCTTCCGACTCTGACACTATCCCTGCTTCCCTCCCATTTTAGTGGTGGGATCTCCTACCCATCCTATTGAGGTTTCATTGGTCCTTGATTCTTTCTTGGATGCTGCCCTTGCTTTGGTGCCCGCACCTGTTTCTGTCCTTCCTGCCTCTGATTCCCTAGACTGCCCCTCTCTGTTGCCTCCTCCCACTCTGGACTCTGTCCGTTCGCCTCTGGTCCATCCTCCCGCTCCCTTGCCTCCCTTGCTAGCTTTAACTCTGCCCTTTCACTCTGATTTCACTGATCCTGATCATGTTCTTCCTTAGTCTCCTGTGTTCTACTTTGCCTTTGTTTCTCTCTTATTATCTCTGTTTCTGTTCTTTTTTTTTGTCTATGTCTGTTCGTCAATGGAATATTCGTGGATTTTATGCCAACTTCCATGAACTCCAACTTCTGATCACACAGTTTTCCCCCACTTTGGGTTTGTTTCCAGGAGCCGATGCTTGGTGCTCGTCCTGGTCGTTTCCGTGGTTATTCCTTTCTCTCTTCCCCTCCAGCTCTTGCTGGAGCCCATGCTTCTACTGCTTTCTTGATCTGTCTTGATATTCCCTTCGTCCCCTTACTTTTTCAGTCGCCCATTTAGTGTTCTGCGGCCTGTATCTTTGTGAGTAAATGATATACAGTCTGTTCCATTTATCTCCCACCCAATGTCCCATTTTCTCTTCCTGATCTTAAACATCTGTTGGACTCTTTACCAGAGTCTGTGCTTCTTTCAGGTGATTTTAACTGTCAGCATACCCTCTACGGTGATGTTCTGACAAACACCTAGGGCCGCCTTCATGAACCTTGTGTCATCTCTTCTTCTCTGTCTTTTATGAATTCTGGAGAGCCCACTCATGTTGATTTCTGCACTCTCACCCTTTCCTGTCTTGATCTTTTTCTAAGCTCGTCTTCTCTTTATCTGGAATTCACCTGCCGGGTTCTTGATGACCTACATAACAGTGACCATTTCCCTATCTTTGTCACCTTCTATTTTTGCCCTCCCTTCTCCTTCCCTAGGTCGCACTTTGCCAGGGCTGACTGGAACCTATTAACCTTGCATGCTACTCTTTCCGACTATCTCTGATCTGCCTCTCCCCCGAACCCTCCTCCTCTTTCATGACATTGTTTTTTTATGCTGCCCTTTGCTTTGTTCCTCACTCTACCTCCCAGGGCGCGCGGAAGTGCGTTCCCTGGTGAAACGCAGACTGTGCTCGGGCTATCCACTGTAAGTGTGCAGCCTGGAAGAAACTTTGTCTCCGTAGGACGCCCGTTTCTTTTGTTTTGTTTTGGAAGGTAAGTACTGTGGCCTGTAGAGCCATCCATAAGGCTAAACGTGAGGGTTGGAGATCTTTTGTTTCCACCATTACATCTGACGCTCTCCTGCCCTTGAGCTGGAAGAAAATCCGCAAGATAGCAGGTAATTTTGTTCCAGAGGTCTCGCCAGTCCTTCACCTACATAATTCTATTGTGGCGGATCCTGTCAGTCGCAACTGAACTGGGTTCTCACTTTTCGACTGTTAGCTCTGTAGAGCCATCCATAAGGCTAAACGTGAGGGTTGGAGATCTTCCTCCTTCTATCCTTACCTGTTGATACCTGGTTGATGGGGTTCTGGGAGTTCTTCTACTCCCCAAGCCCGGCCCGAGGCCAGGCTTGACTTGTGAGAGTTTGGTCCACTAGGCTGTTGCTTGGAGCGACCCGCAGGCCCACATACCCACCACAGCCCGGCTGGTCCGGAACTCCTTTGAGGAATAAATCTAGTTTCCTCTTGAAGATGTCCACGGTTGTTCCGGCAATATTTCTTATGCTTGCTGGGAGGGTGTTGAACACCGCGGACCTCTGATGTTTATACAGTGTTCTCTGATTGTGCCTATGGCACCCCTGCTCTTCACTGGTTCTATTCTGCATTTTCTTCCATATCGTTCACTCCAGTACGTTGTTATTTTACTGTGTAGATTTGGGACCTGGCCCTCCAGTATCTTCCAGGTGTATATTATTTGATATCTCTCTCGTCTTCTTTCTAGTGAGTACATTTGGAGAGCTTTGAGACGATCCCAATAATTTAGGTGCTTTATCGCGTCTATACGTGCTGTATATGTTCTCTGTATTCCCTCTATTTCAGCAATCTCTCCTGCTCTGAAGGGGAAGTGAGTACTGAACAGTACTCAAGACGGGACAGCACAAGTGACTTGAAGAGTACAAGCATTGTGATGGGATCCCTGGATTTGAAAGTTCTCGTAATCCATCCTATCATTTTTAGCACCCAATTCATTAGCACCCAATTGCTCTCACGACTTGCTCTCGATAGTGCAAACTCTTGAGTGTATGGTCAATGTCCACCTGATATGGTTCTTGGAACGCTATCATCTCCTCTCCCCCCTTCTCAATTTGGCTTTCGCAAGTGTCACAGCATGACTGATGTCCTCGTGAACTCGGAGGTCTATATTCATACTGCCTTTGCTGCGAAGACCTCCATTGTTGCTGTACTTTTTTGAATTGGAAAAGGCGTATGACACCACCTGGCAGTACCATATTCTGTCCCAACACGAAGGTCAACTTTTGGCCTTCGTGGTAATCTCCCTCTCTTCCACCAGAGCTTCCTCTCTCATCGTTCCTTTCGAGTGTGGCGTGGTACTGCTCTTTCTGCCTCTTCTCGACAATATACAGGTGTGCCCCAAGGTAGTGTTCTGAGCACTACTCTTTTTCCCTAGTTGCCTCAATGGTCTTCTTTCCTCCCCTCCCTCTGACATTTTCTCCGCTCTTTACGTTGACGATCATACCCTTTCCTGTCAAGGTGATGATTCGCCTTTCCTGCAATGGCTGCTTCAACTTGCAATTGATGCCATGTCGTCCTTGGCCACCAATCATGGCTTCAAGTTCTCTCTGGCTAAGACTTGTGCTATGACCTTACTCGTAAGCCTCTTCTTGAATTTTCTCCTTAAGATTTTTGTACTTCTTTTCAGCTTCCTTATAACATTCCTTTCTCTCTCTCAGAACTTCAGTCTGCCCTGGCCCTCTGCAGTTCTATGGCTGCAGGCTTGGATGATATTCATTATATGATGCTTTACCATCTCCCTCTCTGCGTGTTTCAGTATTTATTAAGTGTTTATAACCGTGTCTGGGAGTCGTTTTCACTCCCTGAGGACTGGCTTAAGGCGATTGTTCTTCCTATTCAGAAGCCTGATTCTCTAGGGTCATCCCCTAAAAGCTTCTGCCCAATTGCTCTCACGACTTGCTCTCGATAGTGCAAACTCTTGAGTGTATGGTCAATGTCCACCTGATATGGTTCTTGGAACGCTATCATCTCCTCTCCCCCCTTCTCAATTTGGCTTTCGCAAGTGTCACAGCATGACTGATGTCCTCGTGAACTCGGAGGTCTATATTCATACTGCCTTTGCTGCGAAGACCTCCATTGTTGCTGTACTTTTTTAATTGGAAAAGGCGTATGACACCACCTGGCAGTACCATATTCTGTCCCAACACGAAGGTCAACTTTTGGCCTTCGTGGTAATCTCCCTCTCTTCCACCAGAGCTTCCTCTCTCATCGTTCCTTTCGAGTGTGGCGTGGTACTGCTCTTTCTGCCTCTTCTCGACAATATACAGGTGTGCCCCAAGGTAGTGTTCTGAGCACTACTCTTTTCCCTAGTTGCCCTCAATGGTCTTCTTTCCTCCCCTCCCTCTGACATTTTCTCCGCTCTTTACGTTGACGATCATACCCTTTCCTGTCAAGGTGATGATTCGCCTTTCCTGCAATGGCTGCTTCAACTTGCAATTGATGCCATGTCGTCCTTGGCCACCAATCATGGCTTCAAGTTCTCTCTGGCTAAGACTTGTGCTATGACCTTTACTCGGAAGCAAGTCATCCTTCGACCCCCCTCTTTCACTTTATACTAATTCTCTTTTGTATAAGGATTCTGCTAAAGTTCTGGGGTTAATCTTTGACACTCGCTTGTCCTGGTCACCCCATATCTCCTACCTCTAAGTCAAATGCTCTAAGGCCCTTAACTTACTTAAGGTCTTATCCCATACTTCCTGGGGAGCTGATAAGCGTACCCTCCTCCTTTTACATTCCTCTCTCGTGTTGTCTAAACTCGATTATTGCTGTCCTGCTTACTCATCTGCCTTTCCCTCCACCTTTTGTCACCTTGATGCTCTTAACCATACTGAGCTCCGGCTTAGCTCTGGTGTCTTTTGTTCGACCTCTATTTAGAGCCTGCATGTTGAGACATGCAGGCATCCTGTCTCTACAGGATCTAGGTGATCGCTACTGTCCTCACTACTTTGTGCGGTCCCTTCAACACCCTCACTCTCATTTATGTCATACATTGATCATTAACCCTCCTTTGGGCCCCTGTTTCCTTTCACCACCATCCCCATTCTGTCCAGTTGTCTCGTTCGCAAAGTTCTCTCTCGGTTCGTGTTGCCAATGTTTCTCCTCTTGTCAATCCAACCTTGCCCCCTTGGAAGGTCCCTCTTCCTAAGTTGTGTAGAACCTTGACCTGCATGACTAAGGATTTTACCCCTCCTTCAGTTGATTCCTGGTTGATACCTGGTTGATGGGGTTCTGGAAGTTCTTCTACTCCCCAAGCCCGGCCCGAGGCCAGGCTCGACTTGTGAGTTCTGAAACACCTTTTCCTTGCTCCCTTTTCTTCTCACTCCCGCTCCCTCCGTCTTCACAGATGGATCTAAGTCGGTGTAGGCTACTCCGTTGTGTTAATGACTGTACTTATATGTATCGCCTGTTTCCGGAGACTAGCATCTTCATGGCTGAACTTAATGCAATTTTGTTTGTGATTCGTCAACTGCTTTCTTGCCATAATTCTTCTTTTGTTGTTGTAGTTGACTTTCGCAGTGCCCTCATAGCTCTGGAGTTCTTTAATCCTGTTCATATTGTGGTCGTCAAAATTCAATATTGGCTGTTTCTTATCTCCAATAGATTTAAGACCATAGAATTTTGCTGGGTTCCCAGCCATATTGGTGTTTCCTTAAATAAGCGTGCAAACGCTGCCACTAAGGAAGCTATCCGCACCTGGCCCATCTCTCATATAGGTATTCCTTGTTCCAAATTCTACCCTGTTATTCATTCCTCGATCCTTGCTCGTTGGCAAGGTCGTTGGTCTTCTGTTACTGGTAACAAGGTGCGTGCTCTTAGGGATAGTGATCCCCATGGCTTTCCTCCTACCACCGTAAGCGGCGGTGGGAAATGGCTCTGGTGAGGTTACGTATTGGCCATACCCGCTTAACTTACGGGCACTTAATGGAGCGTCGCCCAGCTCCTTATTGTCCGAATTCCACTGTCCCTCCTACGGTCATGCATATCTTGTTGAATGTCCTGACTTCCAGGATGTGCATGCATCTTGCTTCCCTACTGTCCTTCGCAGTCATCTGTCCCTCGATAGTATCCTTGGTGACTCGGATGCCTTTGATGTTGTTCGCTTTATGCGCTTTTGTTCTTGTACTTGCATCATTAGTGATATTTAACACCATTTAAATATTCTGCCCTTTTGACAGTACTACATAGCCCCTCTGGCTTGGTACCTTCTTTTCATAATTACTTACTTATTTACTTTCTATTTATTGGTCCTCGGTTAGGTGTTAATTAGTACATCCATTTAGTGATATTGAAAACGCTCGAAAGAACGGGCTGATATACTGGTAGGATCGACCACATAGTTACAAAAAATACAATAATTTCAGGAGGATGGGTTAATCTAATTTACTTAATCTTTATATGACAGAGGCTTGAGTGTAGAGGAGGTAGAGAAGCAGGAGGTGTGCTTACCGCACCCATCCCACAAGTTCTTCTTTGTGGAGAGCGAGCTCATCAACTACCACAAGGCCATGGACACCTGTAACGACTATAAAGGTTCCCTGCCAGATGCCAATGACCCAGATTTCGTCACTGCTTTGAACAAGGTGACCTATTCAACCTGTTTACCTTGCGTAGTTACACTATGCTCTTATGTAGATGATTAGAGGGCTTGGGACCCAGAAATGGGCGAAGGAAGGGAACTATCAGGAGAAAGCACCAAGTCATTATGATATATAGCACTGGGAAGGGGTCAGAATAAGGATTTGGGATGGGACGGGGGAAAGGAATGGTTCCACCACTTGGACGGGCGGGAATTGAATGCCGACCTGTATGAAGCGAGACCATCACTTTACCGTCCAGCCCAAGTGGTTGGAAAATGCTCGAAGTTTTCTGCTAATATGAAACATGTGAGTGTAACATATGGAACAATGTTGCACCCGCATGTAACATGGTCAAGTTACATGTCACGTGGTCATAGAGATGTTCGGAGTCACGTGGTCCTCGAAATGTGTAAAGTCACGTGGTCGTCGATGTGTGGGGGAGTCACGTGGTCGTCGAGGTGTGGAGGAGTCACGTGGTCGTCGAGGTGTGGGGAGTCACGTGGTCGTCGAGGTGTGGGGGAGTCACGTGGTCGTCGAGGTGTTGGGGAGTCACGTGGTCGTCGAGGTGTGTGGAGTCACGTGGTCGTCGAGGTGTTGGGAGTCACGTGGTCGTCGAGGTGTGTGGAGTCACGTGGTCGTCGAGGTGTGGGGAGTCACGTGGTCGTCAAGGTGTGGGGAGTCACGTGGTCGTCGAGGTGTGGAGTCACGTGGTCGTCGAGGTGTGGGGGAGTCCGTGGTCGTCGAGGTGTGGGGGAGTCACGTGGTCGTCGAGGTGTTGGGGAGTCACGTGGTCGTCGAGGTGTGGGGGAGTCACTTGGTCGTCGAGGTGTGGGGGAGTCACGTGGTCGTCGAGGTGTGTGGAGTCACGTGGTCGTCGAGGTGTGGGGGAGTCACGTGGTCGTCGAGGTGTGGGGGAGTCACGTGGTCGTCGAGGTGTGGGGGAGTCACGTGGTCGTCGAGGTGTTGGGAGTCACGTGGTCGTCGAGGTGTGGGGGAGTCACGTGGTCGTCGAGGTGTTGGGGAGTCACGTGGTCGTCGAGGTGTGGGGAGTCACGTGGTCGTCGAGGTGTGTGGAGTCACGTGGTCGTCGAGGTGTGGAGTCACATTGGGTCGTCGAGGTGTGGGGGAGTCACGTGGTCGTCGAGGTGTGTGGAGTCACGTGGTCGTCGAGGTGTGGGGGAGTCACGTGGTCGTCGAGGTGTGGGGGAGTCACGTGGTCGTCGAGGTGTGTGGAGTCACGTGGTCGTCGAGGTGGGGGAGTCACGTGGTCGTCGAGGTGTGGAGTCACGTGGTCGTCGAGGTGTGGGGGAGTCACGTGGTCGTCGAGGTGTGGAGTCACGTGGTCGTCGAGGTGTGTGGAGTCACGTGGTCGTCGAGGTGTGGGGGAGTCACGTGGTCGTCGAGGTGTGGGGGAGTCACGTGTCGTCGAGGTGTGGGGGAGTCATGTGGTCGTCGAGGTGTGGGGGAGTCACGTGGTCGTCGAGGTGTGGGGAGTCACGTGGTCGTCGAGGTGTGGGGGAGTCACTTGGTCAGTAATTAGAGACTTTATGGAATTTTTTTATTGACTAGTGTTTCTAATGTCATATGACTTAGTTATGGATGATAAAGTGTTCTGTTTATGACCTATAAATAGATATATGAAACATATTTTTTATTGAAATAAATATTCTTGCACCGGTCATTAAATTCGCAAATAACTTAAAAAAATTCTACCATTTTGTGGTTTAATTTCAGAAATTTTAAACTAATTTCATGTTTTCTTTATAATGAGAAAACGCATGATGGTTCTAATGTGCGCTGCTATATATCATATGTGCGCTGCTATATATCATATGTGTGTGTGTGTGTGTGTGGTGTGTGTGTGTGTGTTGTGTGTGTGTGTGTGTGTGTTGTGTGTGTCTGTAGAAGGTACTATTAGGTAAACATTATTGTATTCATGTGGTGTGTATGGGAGGCTCTGCCAATGAAATCTAAGCCGTCTTGAGGTCAGAAATGGTTTGGTTTGACCCAAGCAAAGAGGAACATCGAGCTAGTGTGCTTCTTGCTCACAGTGCTACAAAACTCCCCAGCTGCTCGCCCAGTCTGCTGCCCACCTCTCTCTCCTTGTCCCTCTGTCTCCTTTCTCCACAACTCTGTATCTCTGCCTCTTTCTCTGCCACTGTCTCTCTGTCTCTGCCTCTTTGTCTCTGCCTCTATCGCTCCGCCTCTTTTTCTCTGACTCTGCCTCTCTGCCTATGCCTCTCAGGTCTCTGCCTCTCTGCCTATGCCTCTCTGTCTCTGCCTCTCTGCCTATGGCTCTCGGCCTATGCCTCTCTGCCCCTGCCTCTCTGTCTCTGCCTCTCTGTGTCTGCCTCTCTGCTCTGCCTCTCTGTCTCTGTCTCTCTGCATCTGCCTCGCTGACTCTTCCTCTCTGACTCTGCCTCTCTGTCTCTGCCCCTCTGTCTCTGCCTCTCTGTCTCTGCCTCTCTGTCTCTCTGCCTCTGTCTCTATCTCTGCCTCTGTCTCTCTGCCTCTGCCTCACTAACTTTGCCTCTGACTCTG
>WNGS01106199.1:0-12525 GCA_020271785.1 Procambarus virginalis | reverse complement strand
CTCTAGATCACATCTGGACCAACATAACCTCTCCGCTTACTTCAGGTATAATCACCGATAGCACTACAGACCATTACCCCACATTTCTCTTAACTAACATTAACAACCACCTCTAGAGTCAAGGGAGATAAGTTTTAGGCTGCACAATGAATCTGCTATAGACAATTTTATAACTGCTGCTGATAATGTCAACTGGGAGTCCGAGTTAGGTAACATAGGGGACATCAACCTAGCAGTGCAATCTTTTCTTCAAAAAACTCTTAGCCTTTATAACACCCACTGTCCTATGCTTACAAAACAAGTCACTACCAAAAGGCTTAACAATCCCTGGCTTACAAAGGGAATACTTAAATCCATAAATAAAAAACATGACCTTGAGAAGAAGTATAGGTTAGGAACCGTCTCCAAAGAATTCTCAAAGAATTACTCGTTACTGCTATCTAAGATAATTAGACGAGCCAAAACTAAATACTACGAAGATAAATTTACCCAATAAAGAGCAACATTAAAAAAACTTGGAGCACAATTTCACAAATATTGGGATCAAAGAAGATTTTAAAAAACAAACCAACACCTGTCAATAACGATGGTCAGCTTTCAGCCTCTGATTCTGCTATTGAGTTCAATAGGTTCTTCTCTTATTGGGTCATCCCTTGCAAATGATATTCCATCTTCCAGTACTGATGTTAAGGACTATCTTACAGGTAACTATCCACAGTCTCTGTACCTAAAGCCTACTAATTCCACTGACGTCAATGAGATAATCCTTTCCCTTAAAACCAAGTCTAGTGCCCTTGAGGAGATACCAACATTAATTTACAAAAAAGCCTCCAGATCCTTAGCCCCTGCAATTGCATTGCTCTTCAACAAGTCACTTGAACTCCAAACCTTTCCAGATATTCTAAAAAAAGCGAGAGTAACCCCTGTCCACAAATGTGGTGATCTCACAGATGTTAACAACTACAGACCTATTCAATCCTGCCTAACTTATCAAAAATTTTTGAAAAACTAATCTACAAGCAGCTTTACTCTTATCTAGCCAAGCACAATATACTTAGCTCTTGCCAATATGGCTTCAGACCCAAAAAAAGCACTAACGATGCACTTATTAGTATGATTAACTTAATTCATGCAGCTCTTGATAAAAATGAGTTCCCTGTTGGGTTATTTGTGGACCTGCGTAAGGCTTTTGACACTGTCAACCACCAAAACCTTCTTCTTAAATTACATCATTATGGAGTCAGAGGACACTCCCTGCAATACCTCAAATCTTACCTTACTGACAGGCTCCAGTATGTTTCTGTGAAAATTCAATTTCTCCCACCCTACCCATCAACATTGGTGTTCCTCAGGGCAGCATACTTGGCCCTCTCCTCTTTCTCATCTACATTAATGACCTTCCAAATGCCTCCCAACACCTCAAACCAATTCTATTTGCTGACGACACAACCTTCATTTACTCCAGTCCTGACCCCCTTGCTCTAAATGCCACAGTAAATACTGAGCTAATAAAGTCCATCTTTGGCTAACTGCCAACAAACTCACCCTTAACATTGACAAAACTTTCTATATTCTGTTTGGCAATAAATCCTCTAATCAAATAAATCTCAAATAAACAATACCCAAATTTGTAACAAATTAGATGGCAAATTCCTTGGCGTTCTCATTGATCACAAGCTGAATTTCCAGGGACACATTCTAAATATATCAAAAAAAGTTTCAAAAACTGTTGGCATTCTTTCTAAGATCAGATATTATGTACCCCGCCCTGCCCTGGTGACTCTCTATTACTCCCTCATCTATCCATATCTCAACTATGGTATTTGTGCTTGGGGTTCTACTACCCAAAATCATTTACGTCCTCTAATTACTCAACACAAAGCTGCTATTAGGACAATATCCAACTCTGGCCCCAGACATCACTCGGTACCCCTACTCAAATCTCTGAATATGTTAGATATTAAGTCACTGCACATTCTCTCATGTGTATTATACATATATAAAACGCTGAACTGTAATGCCAATCCTGACCTCAAAAGCTTCATTGAAGGTTGTAACAGAACCCATGAGCACCACACCAGAAATAAATACAGTTTTGATATTCCAAGAGTACGACTTAATCAAACTAGAAATGCTCTACAAATCAAGGGACCCAGAATGTGGAATGACCTTCCCAACCATGTTAAAGACTGTACCTCTCTCAACCAGTTTAAGATTAAAACTAAACACTACCTAATAAATTCCCTGTAACCTACCTTACCCCTCTATTGTCAACCCATGTCTGTTATTTTTTTAACAACGCTGTTTGTCGACCTATTGTATTTGTGCTGCTTTTTCAGTCATGTTCCCCTTTTTTTATCTTTTTTTTTTTTCACATTTATACAACTTTTGTTCATTTGTTTAAGTTTTAGTATATTGCGTTTTTCGGCCGAACCCTGGAATAGATCTCCTGCATTGTAGTACGTTTTTTCATCCAAGTAAACACATGTAATGTACGTTAAAAATTATTATTTAATTAATATGCTCCAGGAAATCCCTTCCCCGCAAGGATACGAACCCATGACATAGCGCTCGCGGAATGCCTATTTGTTCTCAACTCATTTTATTCTTTATGCTCAATTAGTATTAAGTTTTAGATATTAATGTTTTTCCTGCCGAAACGCATTGCGTAATAGTGGGCTTTAGGCATTGTATGTACTAGCTCTATCTATAAATCGATCCATTAATGTAACATCCCTTGTATGTATGTACCTTACCTGAATAAACATATTTATATATATTTATATTTATATTTATTTATTATATTTAAGTGCCCTGTGAGTATTATGCCTGGGTTCTAGGGTTGCCTTCCCTGGTGCTCTTGGGTTTCCCTTCCATAGGGATTCCTGCTGCTCTACAGTTACCCTGCCTTTTGAGCCAGCTGGGGTTTAGTGGCTTTTGTTTGCCCTTAAATAGGATGTGTTGTTGTTGCTGGATTTTGGTGCAAGGTGCTGCGCAGCATGCCTACCAACACGGCGGCCATGTTTCTGTTCTTTCTGTTGTGGTTGTGCTTTACGGGAGTTTCTTTTCTTTTTTGTTTCTTGCTTGGAGAAGGTCGACCTGTTTCGCGGGCATTTTGGGTTGTCCCTTCTGGCCTGTGGTGGTGTTGGTGGCTCCTTCTCCTCTTAAAGACTTAGGGCTGGCAGAGCGCGTTTCTCCCCCTGCACCCATTGGGTCATCTTGGAGTGGGTTCCTCTGGGCATGGTCAGAATGACCTCATCCGTCAGGTGGATTTCCCTATTGTTTCGGTACTGTCACAGGGCTATGCGAATTTTCGGACTGGTCCCGTCTACACTACTGTATTACTACCCCCCTCCTTTTGGATGACCTCTCTGTCCCAGATCCGGCTTCTTTTGGAGCCAGGTGGTTGGAGGATGTCTCTGGCCCTCTGGTATGCATATTGGCATGTCCTGTTTTGTCCTGGGTTTAGGGACTGGTTTGGTTTCGTGGTTGGGTGACGTATTTCTTGTTTTTGTTGCTTTGGCCTACCTCGATGACTGGTTGGTGTAGGCTCCCAGCCAGTCTGCTTGTCTGCCACCAGATGGATGATGAGCAACAAGATCCAGGTTCGGACCTGGCTAATCCTCATGTAGGTCTGTAATTACCTAAGTAATTACCTAAGTGTAGTTACAGGATGAGAGCTACGCTCGTGGTGTCCCGTCTTCCCAGCACTCTTTGTCATATAACGCTTTGAAACTACTGACGGTTTTGGCCTCCACCGCCTTCTCACTTAACTTGTTCCAACCGTCTACCACTCTATTTGCGAAGGTGAATTTTCTTACGTTTCTTCGGCATCTGTGTTTAGCTAGTTTAAATCTATGACCTCTTGTTCTTGAAGTTCCAGGTCTCAGGAAATCTTCCCTGTCGATTTTATCAATTCCTGTTACTATTTTGTACGTAGTGATCATATCGCCTCTTTTTCTTCTATCTTCTAGTTTTTGCATATTTAATGCCTCTAACCTCTCCTCATAGCTCTTGTCCTTCATTTCTGGGAGCCACTTAGTGGCATGTCGTTGCACCTTTTCCAGTTTGTTGATGTGCTTCTTAAGATAAGGGCACCATACAACCGCTGCATATTCCAGCTTTGGTCTAATAAAAGTCGTGAACAATTTCTTTAGTATTTCTCCATCCATGTATTTAAAAGCAATTCTTAGGTTAGAAAGTGTAGCATAGGCTCCTCGCACAATGTTCTTGATGTGGTCCTCAGGTGACAGTTTTCTATCTAAAACCACCCCTAGATCCCTTTCTTTATCAGAATTCTTTAAAGATTTCTCACATAATTTATAGGTTGTGTGGGGTCTATGTTCACCAATTCCACATTCCATAACATGGCATTTATTCACATTAAATTCCATTTGCCAAGTGTTGCTCCAAATACTTATTTTGTCCAGGTCTTCTTGAAGGGCATGACAATCATCTAGGTTTCTTATCTTCCCTATTAACTTAGCATCATCAGCAAACATGTTCATGTAATTCTGTAATCCCTCTGGTAGATCGTTTATGTAGACAATGAACATTACCGGTGCAAGAACTGAACCCTGTGGTACTCCACTCGTGACATTCCTCCAATCCGATACCTTGCCTCTGATTACGGCCCTCATTTTTCTGTCAGGAAATTTTTCATCCATGTTAGTAGCTTACCCGTCACCCCTCCAATATGTTCCAGTTTCCAGAACAACCTCTTATGGGGAACTCTGTCGAAAGCCTTTTTTAGGTCCAGATAGATGCAGTCAACCCAACCATCTCTTTCCTGTAAAATCTCTGTTGCTCGATCATAAAAACTGAGTAAGTTCGTTACACAGGATCTTCCAGATCGAAAACCATACTGTCGGTCTGATATTATATCATTTCTCTCCAGGTGTTCTACCCATTTAGTTTTAATTATTTTTTCCAATATTTTGACTTTTACACTTGTCAATGATACAGGTCTATAATTAAGGGGGTCTTCCCTGCTTCCACTTTTGTAGATTGGAACTATGTTAGCCTTTTTCCACACATCAGCTACAACTCCTGTAAACAGGGATGCCTGAAAAATCAGCTGAAGTGGAATGCTGAGCTCAGGTGCACACTCTCTCAGAACCCATGGTGAAACTCCATCTGGACCAACTGCCTTGTTCTTACTTAGCTCCTTGAGCATTTTTTCCACTTCGTCTCTAGTCACCTCTATGTGCTCTATGTTGTTCTCTGGAATTCTTATTGTGTCTGGTTCCCTAAAGATTTCATTTTGTACAAACACACTTTGGAACTTTTCGTTTAGTGTTTCACACATTTCCTTTTCATTTTCCGTGAATCTATTTCCCATTATCAACCTCTGAATATTATCCTTTACCTGCAATTTGTTGTTTATGAATTGTAGAATAGACCTGGTTCTGTTTTACATTTGTCTGCAATCCCTTTTTCAAAATTTCTTTCTGCCTCTCTCCTCACTGCTGTGTAGTTGTTTCTTGCATCTTTGTATCGTTTGCATGTTTGGGGGTTTGGCCTCTTCCTGTATTGATTCCAATACAATTCTGTCGGACTGCTTCTGTGTCTCTCCCTCCTGCGGTGTTACTGCAGCTGCAGTCTCCCCTTCCACTCTTCCTGTGGGGGATCCTGGGTCACTCGACGGTTGCTCGAGCAGTTGTGTGGGACTCTCCACTATGCTGTGCTGGTTTTTCTGTCGGGTCATGCTTCTGAGCCTGTTCTGGTTCCATTGGGGGCTTCCCTTCTGCCTCTCTTGCAACTGCTGTGTTTGAACTCAATGGGCCTTGCGTTGGTTGCTGTGTCGCCAGCTTCCTCTTTGAAGTTTTCAGGTTCAGTGCCTTGGTGCCTCCCTGGAACCTTGTTCGTGTTCTCGGACACCTCGTCTCTCGGCTGGAGTGTTGTGACCCGTACTCACTAGGCCAGCTTGGGGCGGTGGGATAAGTCCTTCCATCGAGCTCACATCATGGTGCGGAAGTTTGTGGTGGTCTGGCCTTCACTGTGGGGGAAGGGGGGGGGGAGTTCAGATCGCTGTCAGGGCTCTACGGTCAGGCTCTGCTCAGACTGTGCTCCGGTGGTTTATGTCTGAACTGGGGGGGTTCCCTTGGGTCCTTGGCTCTTTGGGGCTGGTCTCTTCGAGTGACTCATTTGCTGATTTCTCAGGGTTTAGCTATTCGTACAGATCACATCCAGGGTATGTCCAACGTCCTGGCAGATGGCCTGTCCTAGTTCCTTCCTCTGTCCACAGAATGGATGATCAACGCCGACTCCTTCAGTTGGCTCTGCTGGTTGCATGGGCCCCCGGAGGTGGAACTCTTCATGTCGGCGTGGTTCCGGCATCTCCTGAGATATGTGGCGCCCTTTCTCGATTGCAAAGCTGTCGTATTGGACGCTCTTCAGCAAGACTGGTCGAGGTGGGGTTCCCATACCTCTTTTCTCCGGTCCAGCTATTGCTTCGGTTTCCGGCTCAGTTGGAGTCTTATGGGAGGGTCGTCCTTGTAGCTCCATAGTGGCTAGTCCAACCTTGGTTTCAGGCGCTGTTTGCTCGGTGTCTGAACCGGGGCATTTTCCCTGGCTCTGCCTCTTGCAGCAAATCAGGTCAGTTCGGTACTTGGCTGGTCTGGTCTACTCCTCCGCTCATCGCGTCTGGTCTTTTTGATTCGGGTGTATCGTCTCTTGTATGGTGATCAGGTAGCTTCTCTCATGATGTCCCACCTTCGGTCCTCGTCTTGGTGACAGCATGAGGTGTCTTGATGGTCTTTTCGCCATTTCCTCTTCTCATATTGTGCAGAACTGGCGAAGTCGCTCCAGCTTGCATTCCATAAGCTTTCTCGTGGTTTGTTTCACCTCCAGCCTGCTCATGCGCTGCCTGAACCATCCTGATCCTTGGACAGGGGTGCTCTCTTTTCTCTCTTCTCCTCGGTTTATGGTGGCCCCTTTGATTTGAGATTACTTCCAGAAGGCTCTCTCTGTTGACATTGGCCTCTGGGGTTGGGTCGATGAGCTTCATGCTCTTCTCTGTTGTAGAGGTATCTGCTCTTTTGATCCTCGTGGATATTTTATTCGGTTGCAACCGTCTCCTTCTATTCTGGCAATGAATGAGACAGTGGGCTTCTGGAGGAGTTCATTGACTATTGATGCTTGGTTAGTCAGGCCGAGGGTGCACGTGTTGTGTTCGGTTGCGGCTCTGTGCCGTTACTTGTACGCCTTGGCCTCTGTGGCCTTTGCCGCACTTTGGGTTGATCCGATTTCTAATTCCCTGTTCCAGGGCTCTAGTTAGGTCGTCCGCAGGATTAATAAGTCTAGCTAGCTAGCCAGCCTGCAGTCTTCCCTTATGCCCATGACATTCGTAAGTATGCTGCCTTGACTTCTGTGTATGGCAACATGTCTTGGGCTGACATTCAGGTGCAGGTTTTTTTGGGCCGAACAAGGTCCTGGTCACTCGTTAGTTGGTAAATATTCCTGAGCCCAATCGTTCGTGTGTGGCTTTGGATCAGAGTTTGCAGCCAGTTGTCTCATCTTCGAATTCATTCCACGCAGTGCGGTTGCCTCACAAGTAAGTCCCTTTTTTACTTATTAGACTACCAAGGGTGGTCTACCACCACCCAGAAAGTCAGTAAAACAAAACAGACCACTGCTTGATTAGAAACAAGACCACAGCCTCAAAACAGCCAAAAGAACTATCCCAATATTGTAAACAAATAATAAAAAATTGTGAAAATAAAAATAAATAAATATAAATATAAATATGTTTATTCAGGTAAGGTACATACATACAAGGGATGTTACATTAATGGATCGATTTATAGATAGAGCTAGTACATACAATGCCTAAAGCTACTATTACGCAATGCGTTTCGGGCAGGAAAACATTAATATCTATAACTTAATACTAATTGAGCATAAAGAATAAAATGAGTTGAGAACAAATACAAATAAAGATATAAAAAAGGGGGAACATGACTGAAAAAGCAGCACAAATACAATAGGTCGACAAACAGCGTTGTTTAAAAAAAAAAAAAAATAACAGACATGGGTTGACAATAGAGGGGTAAGGTAGGTTACAGGGAATTTATTAGGTAGTGTTTAGTTTTAATCTTAAACTGGTTGAGAGAGGTACAGTCTTTAACATGGTTGGGAAGGTCATTCCACATTCTGGGTACCTTGATTTGTAGAGCATTTCTAGTTTGATTAAGTCGTACTCTTGGAATATCAAAACTGTATATATTTCTGGTGTGGTGCTCATGGGTTCTGTTACACATGTCAATGATACAGGTCTATAATAGAGGGAGTCTTCCCTGCTGCCACTTTTGTAGTAGCCTTTTTCCACACGTCTGCTACGACTCCTGTACACAGGGATACCTGAAAGATCAGGTGAAGTGGAATGCTGAGCTCAGATGCACATTATCTCAAAACCCATAAGGGAAACTCCATCTGGGTCAACTGCTTTGTTCTTACGTAGCTCCAAGAAAATTTGTTTCACTTCATCTCTAGACACCTCTATGTGCTCTATGCTGTTCTCTGGAATTCTTATTGTGTCTGGTTTTCTGAAGATTTCGTTTTGTACAAACACACTTTGGAACTTTTCATTTAATGTTTCACACATTTCCTTTTCATTTTCCGTGTACCTGTCGCCCATTTTCAACCTCTGAATATTATCCTTTACCTGCAGCTTGCTTTTAATGAATTTATAGAAAAGGCCTGGATCTGATTTACATTTCTTTGCTATACTGTTCTCAAAGTTCCTCTTTGCCTCTCTCCTTACCGATGTGTAGTTATTTCTTGTATCTTTGTATCGTTGGTATGTTTGGGGGTTTGGCCTTTTTCTATAATGATTCCATGCTTGTGTCTTTTGATCTCTGGCCCCTCTTGCAATTTCTGTTGAACCAACCCTGTTTCCTAGGTCTACATGTCTGTTTTGGAATGAATGTTTGTGTGCCTTCATCGTATATTTCGCAAAATTTGGCACTCATCTCATTTACTTCCTTGCCTAGCAACAAGTTTGTCCAATTATAACCATGAAAAAAATTTCTTAGTTCCCCATAGCATCCTTTCTTGAAATCGAGTTTAACAAATGTTTCAATGTCCCCATTCTCTACTAGATTATATCACATAGCGTATTTAATGTTCAAGAGGACATGATCACTCTTTCTCAAGGGAGGAAGCTGCTGGATGTCAAATACCTCTTCTTCTTTCCTAGTGAATACTAGGTCCAGTACTGACGGAACATCCCCTTCCCTCATTCTTGTGGCCTGCTTGATGTAATTACCTAAGTGTAATTACCTAAGTGTAGTTACAGGATGAGAGCTATGCTCGTGGTGTCCCGTGTTCCCAGCACTCTTTGTCATATAACGCTTTGAAACTACTGACGGTCTTGGCCTCCACCACCACCTCCCCTAACTTGTTCCAACCGTCTACCACTCTGTTTGCAAAAGTGAATTTTCTTATATTTCTTCGGCATCTGTGTTTAGCTAGTTTATATCTATGACCTCTTGTTCTTAAAGTTCCAGGTCTCAGGAAATCTTCCCTATCGATTTTATCAATTCCTGTTACTATTTTGTATGTAGTGATCATATCACCTCTTTTTCTTCTGTTTTCTAGTTTTGGCATATTTAATGCCTCTAACCTCTCCTCGTAGCTCTTGCCCTTCAGTTCTGGGAGCCACTTAGTAGCATGTCTTTGCACCTTTTCCAGTTTGTTGATGTGCTTCTTAAGATATGGGCACCACACAACCGCTGCATATTCTAGCTTTGGCCTAATAAAAGTCGTGAACAATTTCTTTAGTACAGTATATCGCCATCCATGTATTTAAAAGCAATTCGGAAGTTAGAAAGTATAGCATAGGCTCCTCGCACAATATTCTTTATGTGGTCCTCAGGTGATAGTTTTCTATCTAGAACCACCCCTAGATCTCTTTCTTTATCAGAATTCTTTAAAGATTTCTCACATAATATATAGGTTGTGTGGGGTCTATGTTCTCCTATTCCACATTCCATAACATGGCATTTATTAGCATTAAATTCCATTTGCCAAGTGGTGCTCCATATACTTATTTTGTCCAGGTCATCTTGAAGGGCATGACAATCATCTAAGTTTCTTATTCTTCCTATTATCTTAGCATCATCAGCAAACATGTTCATATAATTCTGTATACCAACTGGTAGATCATTTATGTAGACAATAAACATCACTGGTGCAAGAACTGAACCCTGTGGTACTCCACTTGTGACATTTCTCCAGTCCGATACATTGCCTCTGATCACAGCCCTCATTTTTCTATCAGTCAGAAAATTTTTCATCCATGTTAGAAGTGTACCTGTCGCTCCTCCAATATTTTCCAGTTTCCAGAACTACCTCTTATGTGGAACTCTGTCGAAAGCCTTTTTTAGGTCCAGATAGATGCAGTCAACCCAACCATCTCTTTCCTGTAATATCTCTGTTGCTCGATCATAGAAACTGAGTAAATTTGATACACAGGATCTTCCAGATCGAAAACCATACTGTCTGTCTGATATTATATCATTTCTCTCCAGGTGTTCTACCCATTTAGATTTAATTATTTTTTCCAGTATTTTGACTATTACACTTGTCAATGATACCGGTCTATAATTAAGGGTTCCTGCTTCCACTTTTGTAGATTGGAACTATGTTAGCCTTTTTCCACACATCAGCTACAACTCCTATAAACAGGGTTGCCTGAAAAATCAGTTGAAGAGGAATGCTGAGCTCAGGTGCACATTCTCTCAGAACCCATGGTGAAACTCCATCTGGACCAACTGCTTTGTTCTTATTTAGCTCCTTGAGCATTTTTTTTTTCCATGTGTTGATACATAAATGTCTCCAAGATGAGGTTTACAAATCTGCCTGTCCAAATGTCCTCTGTTCTTGCCTCGTAGGCCTTCCAGTCTGTTGCCTTAAAGTTGAAGTTCCCCAGTACCAACAGTCGGGATTTATCTTCAGCTCTTACCATAATCAGCGCGAGAGTTCGCAGCGATGTGGCATTTGCTTCAGAGGGTTCGAGTCACTTGTGAATCGATGATCTGGCTCCATTCAGACTGCTTCCCTGTGGTTCATTGCTTGAACCTTTAAGGGTTTGATGCAGTCCTTGGCTCTTTGTGACTGGTCGCTTCGGGTGAATCATCTGCTGAGTTCTTGGGTTTTGGCTCTCCATGTGGCTCATGTCCAGGGATTGTCCAATGTACTGGCGAATGGCCTGTCCCGTTTCATTCCCTTATTCACGGAATGGATGGTTGACACCGACTCATTCTGTTGGCTCTGCCGGACGTGGACCTTTTCACACCAGCATGATCGAGGCGTCTTCAGGTATATGCAGCACCCTTCCCCGACTGTGAGGCTGTCGGGGTCGATGGCTTTTGACTGGACTGGTCGAGATGGGGTTACCTGTACCTCTTCCCACCAGTTTGGTTGTTGCTCCAAGTCCTGGATTGCTTGGAGACTTATCAGGAGAGGGTAGTCCTGTTGGCCCCTTGGTGGCCGGACCATAGCCACAGCAACGCCGCGGGAAAGAGACAAGGAAGTGGTCCGAGAGTCTCACACAAGACCAGCCAAGTCCAAACCTCAAAGGGAATCAAATGGAACTTCCTCTATTTCACCAAGAACCTGAACCCAGCGAGCTGGGAAAAAACCAAATCCTTGGCGAGCAGACATGCGAACTGGCTGGGAGCCCAGACCAGCTAGTCATCGAGGTAAGCCAGAACTTGAATCCCTAACAGATGCAAATGGTTTCAGGCGTTGCTTGGTTTCCTGATTTCAGCCTTAGTTTTAGGCATTATTTGCTCGGTGTCCGAACCCAAGGGTCTTCCCGTGGCTCCACCTCTTTCAGCAGATCAGTCCTGTCCAGTACGTGGCTGGTTTGATCTTGTCCTCCGCTCTTCGCATCTGGTCTCTTTGACGCGGGTTTATCACTACTTGTATGGTTATTAGGTGGATTTGTTGATGGTGTCCCACCAGTGAGTTTCGTCTCGGCGGCAGTATGAAGTTTCCTGGCAGTCCTTTTGGCACTTTTTGTCTTTTTCTAGGTTGTCTTTATGTCTGATCAGGTTGTTTTGTCCTTTTTCTCTTCGGTGTTTCAGGACCATCATCTTATTTCGAATGCTGGCGGAGCCGCTTCTGCTTGTGTTCGGGGTGGATTTCAACTGTGCTCCATTCTGCAAGCTCTCTTGAGCATTGTTTCACCTCCGACCTGCTCATGCACCGCCTGAGCCATTCTGGTCTTTAGACAGGGGTGCTCTCTTTTCTCTCTTCTCCTTGATTTGTTATAGTCCTTGATTTGGACTGTTTTTCTAAGGCTCTTTTCTTGTTGGCATTGGCCTCTGGGAGCCAGGTCGGGGAGCTTCATGTTCTCTTCCAGTGCAGGGGTTCTGCTCTTTTGGTCCTGGTGGTCGGTTTGTTCGCTTGCAACCGTCTCCTCCTTTTCTGGCAAAGAATGAGACTGCTGCTTTCCAGATAGGTCCTTGGGTTGATGATGCTTGATTGGTTTGACCAGGGATGCATCATGTTTTGTGT
>WNGS01106197.1:0-16935 GCA_020271785.1 Procambarus virginalis | reverse complement strand
TGTCTACTTCAGTGTTGTCAATATAGATGTAGGCCTGAATCCTGTAATAGTGTTAATGATTTAGAAAACTCTACAAAACAGGTGTTTTCTTCAAAATTTAAGGAATTCTTGATACATCCACTACAGTGGTCTGCTAGATCGTTAGTAACTACTGAAATCATCTGTTCATCCTTTCTTCTAAACAAGTACTAAACAGTTGATTTTGATACGTTTAACATTATATCAATATCCTTCATATATTTTTTAACTATTGCCCCCTCATGATGGCCTACTTCACAGGTGTTGACACATATTTGGGCCTCTTACTGAGCAACACCACCGACAAACTTCAAATGCCACACTAAACAAAATCAAGAATTAAATAAGAAAGTATTCAAAATGACTTTGAAATGTTTTTCATAAGGAAATCTCAGTCTTGTTTGAAAGATATCTAGCAGTTATTTGTTCAATGTTCTCACTATTGTGTATATATATAATTAACCTCCCAAACCCCCTAAGTATTATGTACAGTATTATATACATTACTGGGTAAAAACCCACACTTATGTATTCGTCAATATTATGTAAAGATTTACTCCAAGTCTTTCGCACTCTTCTGATTGTCAAGGTCTGAGTGTGTGCTTAGGTCGAGAGTTATATTAGTAGTTGAGATCTAAATCTCGTCCTGACTACACACTCAGACCTTGACAAAGCTCTCAGGAGAGTGTGAAAGACTTGGTGTAAATCTTGACATAAAATTCACGAATAAGTAAATGTGGGTTTTAACCCCATGTTATTATGCCTGTAAGAAGATATTACAATAACTTATTATGTATATTAATAAATACCTCACACCAAATAACACATGGAAAAATAATATATTCAAACATCCATCACTTGCCACCAGCCCACGAGAGTGAGTCAAACATCAATCATATTTATATAAACACATAATTTATAGCTCAATGAATTCATTCCAAATCTTTAATTTACTCGACAACAATGTCACGTTTTTCAAGTCCTCTAAGACCTGAAAATTTCACCTGACACACCTGCCTCATGAATGATATCCCGGAAAATTTAATGCTCTTTGCTCACGGCATCAATTTAGTTTGTAAATGTGGTAAATAATTTGTTCAATATTCACACGCAAAAAAAATATTTCTCACATATGTTCCAAACTACCGTGATCTTGGGAGATAGCTGTAACATGTTGTTACTGCATGATAACACGTGTTTTTACTGTATGATAACACATGTTTTTGCTGCATGATAACACATGTTGTTACTGCATGATAACACATGTTTTTGCTGTATGATAACACATGTGATTACTGCATGAAAACGCATGTTGTTACGGAATGATAACAACTGTTGTTACAGCTTGATAACAAATGTTGTTACTGCCTGATAACAACTGTTGTTACTGCATGATAACACGTGTTAATACTGCATGATAACAAATGTTGTTACTGCAAGATAACAAATTTTCTTACTGCATAATAACAAATGTTGTTACTGCATGATAACAAATGTTGCACCAAGGTCAGTACCAAGACTGTCAAGACAAGGTCATCACCCAGACTGTTAAGACAAGGTCATCACCCAGACTGTTAAGACAAGGTCAGCACCCAGACTGTTAAGACAAGGTCAGCACCCAGACTGTTAAGACAAGGTCAGCACCCAGACTGTTAAGACAAGGTCAGCACCCAGACTGTTAAGACAAGGTCAGCACCCAGACTGTTAAGACAAGGTCAGCACCATGACTGTTAAGACAAGGTCAGCACCCTGACAGTTAAGACAAGGTCAGCACCCAGACTGTTAAGACAAGGTCAGCACCCAGACTGTTAAGACAAGGTCAGCACCCAGACTGTTAAGACAAGGTCAGCACCATGACTGTTAAGACAAGGTCAGCACCCTGACAGTTAAGACAAGGTCAGCACCCAGACTGTTAAGACAAGGTCAGCACCCAGACTGTTAAGACAAGGTCAGCACCCAAACTGTTAAGACAAGGTCAGCACCCTGACTGTTAAGACAAGGTCAGCACCCAGACTGTTAAGACAAGGTCAGCACCATGACTGTTAAGACAAGGTCAGCAGCCAGACTGTTAAGACAAGGTCAGCACCCAGACTGTTAAGACAAGGTCAGCACCCTGACTGTTAAGACAAGGTCAGCACCCAGACTGTTAAGACAAGGTCAGCACCCAGACAAGGACCACGGGCTGGGCGGGGCTCGACCCAGGACCAGGGAGGAGCGGAGACAAGCCACTGGGGACTGCCACCAGCGTAATATTCAGAAGTTATATTTATATTCCACAAATTTAATTTGTTTTAATAACTTTGTGAGTTTTAATGTTGAATTGACAGCTGGTGAGTATACGAGTTACTATTGACAACTGGTAAATATACGAGTTACTATTGACAGCTGGTAAATATACGAGTTGCAATTGACAGCTGGTAAATATACGAGTTGCAATTGACAGCTGGTAAATATTCGAGTTACTATTAACAGCTGGTAAATATATGAGTTACTATTAACAGCTGGTGAATATACGAGTTACTATTAACAGCTGGTAAATATACGAGTTACTATTGACAGCTGGTGAATATACGAGTTACTATTGACAGCTGGTAAATATACGAGTTACTATTGAGAGCTGGTGAATATACGAGTTGCAATTGACAGCTGGAAAATATAAGAGTTACTATATACAGCTGGTAAGTATACGAGTTATTGTACGGACAACTATTATGTATTCACAGCTGGTAAATATGTTCTCGTCTGTGAGTTCATCAGATTTTTTTACTGATCCAATCACACCAAGTCATATTAATCCAGTCATACCAACATTCTGGTTCTATCATACCAGTGTACTGATCCAATCATACTAGCATTTTGATCTAGTAACACCAGCATACTGATGCAGTAACACCAGCATACTGATGCAGTAACACCAGCATACTGATGCAGTAACACCAGCATACTGATGCAGTAACACCAGCATACTGATGCAGTAACACCAGCATACTGATGCAGTAACACCAGCATACTGATGCAGTAACACCAGCATTCTGATGCAGTAACACCAGCATTCTGATGCAGTCACACCAGCATTCTGATGCAGTAACACCAGCATACTGATAGAGTCACACCAACATATTGATACAGTCACACCAACATACTGATAGAGTCACACCAACATACTGATACAGTCACACCAACATACTGATACAGTCACACCAACATACTGATACAGTCACACCAACATACTGATACAGTCACACCAACATACTGATACAGTCACACCAACATACTGATACAGTCACACCAACATACTGATACTGTCACACCAACATACTGGTGCAGTAACACCAACATACTGATACAGTCACACCAACATACTGATACAGTCACACCAACATACTGATACAGTCACACCAACATACTGATACAGTCACACCAACATACTGATACAGTCACACCAACATACTGATACAGTCACACCAACATACTGATACAGTCACACCAACATACTGGTGCAGTAACACCAACATACTGATGCAGTCACACCAACATACTGATACAGTCACACCAACATACTGATGCAGTCACACCAACATACTGGTGCAGTAACACCAACATACTGATGCAGTCACACCAACATACTGACACAGTTACATCAACATACTGATACAGTCACACCAACATACTGATACAGTCACACCAACATACTGGTGCAGTAACACCAACATACTGATGCAGTCACACCAACATACTGACACAGTTACATCAACATACTGATGCAGTCACACCAACATACTGATACAGTCACACCAACATACTGATACAGTCACACCAACATACTGATACAGTCACACCAACATACTGATACAGTCACACCAACATACTGATGCAGTCACACCAACATACTGATACAGTCACACCAACATACTGACACAGTTACATCAACATACTGATGCAGTCACACCAACATACTGATACAGTCACACCAACATACTGATACAGTCACACCAACATACTGATGCAGTCACACCAACATACTGGTGCAGTAACACCAACATACTGATGCAGTCACACCAACATACTGATGCAGTCACACCAACATACTGATACAGTCACACCAACATACTGATACAGTCACACCAACATACTGATACAGTCACACCAACATACTGATACAGTCACACCAACATACTGATGCAGTCACACCAACATACTGGTGCAGTAACACCAACATACTGATACAGTCACACCAACATACTGGTGCAGTAACACCAACATACTGATACAGTCACACCAACATACTGATACAGTCACACCAACATACTGATACAGTCACACCAACATACTGATACAGTTACATCAACATACTGGAGAAGTAACACCAACATACCAATGCAGTCTCACTAGTGTACTAATCCAATCATACCAGTATACTGATCTATTCATACTAGCATCTTGGTGTATTCATACCGGCATACTGATCATACTATGATATGTAATATTCTCTTCTGTAATGTTGAATACCAACTCCATGTCACTCCTGGCATCTCCACATTCTTATACAATCCTCACCAGTCACACATTGGTCGTCTCTACATTAATATTCTCTCATCACGCGCTGGTTCACTGGGAAGAAAATCGAAATCTCGAGTTATTTTGGGTAAATCCCATTGAGAGTGGCAGGCACAGCGTGCTTTATAAAGCATTTGTCGTGGTGCCATCAATCACTGCCATAGTGCATACCGGGTCCTCTGGCACCCTCAATCATTGACGCTGCGCTGCCTTCCCGAACATTGGCATCAATCATCTTCTGATGGCAAGAAGGGGCCAGGGAGAATATACTCGAATTATTTTGCCTTTCAATTAAGAATGATTCAAAATGTGTCTGATATATATTCATTGAAGTTTACCGATGAGTGTAAAAATAGCAAAAGGTTATCTTCCATTTAGACGATTAGAATGTTTGAGACATTGATTAATCAGAATCAGTATTATAGAGATATGCTGAGAATTTGTTATATTTTATGTTTAAATTAAAACATCTGTATATATATATATATATATATATATATATATATATATATATATATATATATATATATATATATATATATATATATATATATATATATATATATATATATATATATATGTATATATATATATATGTATATATAAATACATATATATATATATATATATATATATATATATATAATATATATATATATATATATATATATTTATATTATATATATATATATATATATATATAATATATATATATATATATATATATATATATATATATATATATATATATATATATATATTATATAATAATATATATATATATATATATATATATATATATATATATATATATATATATTATATATATATATATATATATATATATATATATATATATATATATATATATATATATATATATATATATATATATATATATATATATATATATATATATATATATATATATATATATATAAGATGCAGTGTATATACGTAATATCTATATAAAAGGGAATATCTATTTAAAGGAATATATATATGAGAATATCAATATATAAGAGAAAATGACATTCTCAGACAAGAGAATGTCTGACTATCTGCACACTCTCTCTATGTATGCCGTCTCTCTCTATCCAAGATAGAAGGCCAGATGTTTAGGGCTAGCATGACCCATCTTGGCCGGGGTGGAATCTGGAATAAATGAAATGTGGTTTGTTGAGTCCCTAGCTTTATTCAGGAGAAACGATGAACATGAATTCAGTATTTAATTATCTGAGAGGATTAAGAGTTGGAGAGGGGATTGAGGCGGAAGAGAGACACGGGGGAGAGGGGAGGAGGAGGGAGATGGGGAGAAGGAGGAGGGAGATGGGGAGAGGGAGGGAGGGAGATGGGGAGAGGGAGGAGGGAGATGGGAGAGAGGGGGTGATCGGGAGAAAAGTGAAATTGGAAGGAGTTTCTATTATACTTCCACTCCCAGTATGAGAGATACAATAGAATAATGTGGAACATGAGAGAGCAACTAATCAATGTGTACTGCACAGTTATAGTTGATGTGTGCCACACAGCTAGGTCCCAGTTCATGATTGTACACAGTCAGGTCACAGGTCATGATTGGTACACAGTCAGGTCAAAGGTCATGATTGGTACACAGTCAGGTCACAGGTCATGTATGGTACACAGTCAGGTCACAGGTCATGTATGGTACACAGTCAGGTCACAGGTCTTGTATGGTGCACAGTCAGGTCACAGGTCATGAATGGTGCACAGTCAGGTCACAGGTCATGTATGGTACACAGTCAGGTCACAGGTCTTGTATGGTGCACAGTCAGGTCACAGGTCATGTATGGTACACAGTCAGGTCACAGGTCATGTATGGTACACAGTCAGGTCACAGGTCATGAATGGTGCACAGTCAGGTCACAGGTCATGTATGGTGCACAGTCAGGTCACAGGTCATGAATGGTGTACAGTCAGGTCACAGGTCATGAATGGTACACAGTCAGATCACAGGTCATGTATGGTGCAGTCAGGTCACAGGTCATGTATGGTGCACAGTCAGGTCACATGTCATGAATGGTGCACAGTCAGGTCACAGGTCATGTATGGTGCACAGTCAGGTCACAGGTCATGTATGGTACACAGTCAGGTCACAGGTCATGTATGGTACACAGTCAGGTCACAGGTCATGTATGGTACACAGTCAGGTCACAGGTCATGTATGGTACACAGTCAGGTCACAGGTCTTGTATGGTACACAGTCAGATCACAGGTCATGTATGGTGCACAGTCAGGTCACAGGTCATGTATGGTACACAGTCAGATCACAGGTCATGTATGGTACACAGTCAGATCACAGGTCATGTATGGTACACAGTCAGGTCACAGGTCATGTATGGTACACAGTCAGGTCACAGGTCTTGTATGGTACACAGTCAGGTCACAGGTCATGTATGGTGCACAGTCAGGTCACAGGTCATGTATGGTACACAGTCAGGTCACAGGTCATGTATGGTACACAGTCAGGTCACAGGTCATGATTGGTACACAGTCAGGTCACAGGTCATGTATGGTACACAGTCAGATCACAGGTCATGTATGGTACACAGTCAGGTCACAGGTCATGATTGGTGCACAGTCAGGTCACAGGTCATGATTGATGCACAGTCAGGTCACAGGTCTTGTATGGTACACAGTCAGGTCACAGGTCATGTATGGTACACAGTCAGGTCACAGGTCATGTATGGTACACAGTCAGGTCACAGGTCTTGTATGGTACACAGTCAGGTCACAGGTCATGTATGGTGCACAGTCAGGTCACAGGTCATGTATGGTACACAGTCAGGTCACAGGTCATGTATGGTACACAGTCAGGTCACAGGTCATGATTGGTACACAGTCAGGTCACAGGTCATGTATGGTACACAGTCAGATCACAGGTCATGTATGGTACACAGTCAGGTCACAGGTCATGATTGGTGCACAGTCAGGTCACAGGTCATGATTGGTGCACAGTCAGGTCACAGGTCTTGTATGGTACACAGTCAGGTCACAGGTCATGTATGGTACACAGTCAGGTCACAGGTCTTGTATGGTGCACAGTCAGGTCACAGGTCATGATTGGTGCACAGTCAGGTCACAGGTCATGTATGGTACACAGTCAGGTCACAGGTCATGATTGGTGCACAGTCAGGTCACAGGTCATGATTGGTGCAGTCAGGTCACAGGTCATGATTGGTGCACAGTCAGGTCACAGGTCATGATTGGTGCACAGTCAGGTCACAGGTCATGAATGGTACACAGTCAGGTCACAGGTCATGTATGGTACACAGTCAGGTCACATGTCATGTATGGTACACAGTCAGGTCACAGGTCTTGTATGGTGCACAGTCAGGTCACAGGTCATGAATGGTGCACAGTCAGGTCACAGGTCATGTATGGTACACAATCAGGTCACAGGTCTTGTATGGTGCACAGTCAGGTCACAGGTCATGTATGGTACACAGTCAGGTCACAGGTCATGTATGGTACACAGTCAGGTCACAGGTCATGAATGGTGCACAGTGAGGTCACAGGTCATGTATGGTGCACAGTCAGGTCACAGGTCATGATGGTGCACAGTCAGGTCACAGGTCATGAATGGTACACAGTCAGATCACAGGTCATGTATGGTGCACAGTCAGGTCACAGGTCATGTATGGTGCACAGTCAGATCACATGTCATGAATGGTGCACAGTCAGGTCACAGGTCATGTATGGTGCACAGTCAGGTCACAGGTCATGCATGGTACACAGTCAGGTCACAGGTCATGTATGGTACACAGTCAGGTCACAGGTCATGTATGGTACAGTCAGGTCACAGGTCATGTATGGTACACAGTCAGGTCACAGGTCTTGTATGGTACACAGTCAGATCACAGGTCATGTATGGTGCACAGTCAGGTCACAGGTCATGTATGGTACACAGTCAGTCACAGGTCATGTATGGTACACAGTCAGATCACAGGTCATGTATGGTACACAGTCAGGTCACAGGTCTTGTATGGTACACAGTCAGGTCACAGGTCATGTATGGTACACAGTCAGGTCACAGGTCATGTATGGTACACAGTCAGGTCACAGGTCATGATTGGTACACAGTCAGATCACAGGTCATGTATGGTACAGTCAGGTCACAGGTCATGATTGGTGCACAGTCAGGTCACAGGTCATCATTGGTGCACAGTCAGGTCACAGGTCTTGTATGGTACACAGTCAGGTCACAGGTCTTGTATGGTACACAGTCAGGTCACAGGTCATGTATGGTACACAGTCAGGTCACAGGTCTTGTATGGTGCACAGTCAGGTCACAGGTCATGATTGGTGCACAGTCAGGTCACAGGTCATGTATGGTACACAGTCAGGTCACAGGTCATGATTGGTGCAGTCAGGTCACAGGTCATGATTGGTGCACAGTCAGGTCACAAGTCATGATTGGTGCACAGTCAGGTCACAGGTCATGAATGGTACACAGTCAGGTCACAGGTCATGTATGGTACACAGTCAGGTCACAGGTCATGATGGTACACAGTCAGGTCACAGGTCTTGTATGGTACACAGTCAAGTCACAGGTCATGTATGGTGCACAGTCAGGTCACAGGTCATGTATGGTACACAGTCAGGTCACAGGTCATGTATGGTACACAGTCAGGTCACAGGTCATGATGGTACACAGTCAGGTCACAGGTCATGTATGGTACACAGTCAGATCACAGGTCATGTATGGTACACAGTCAGGTCACAGGTCATGATTGGTGCACAGTCAGGTCACAGGTCATGATGGTGCACAGTCAGGTCACAGGTCTTGTATGGTACACAGTCAGGTCACAGGTCATGTATGGTACACAGTCAGGTCACAGGTCATGTATGGTACACAGTCAGGTCACAGGTCTTGTATGGTACACAGTCAGGTCACAGGTCATGTATGGTGCACAGTCAGGTCACAGGTCATGTATGGTACACAGTCAGGTCACAGGTCATGTATGGTACACAGTCAGGTCACAGGTCATGATTGGTACACAGTCAGGTCACAGGTCATGTATGGTACACAGTCAGATCACAGGTCATGTATGGTACACAGTCAGGTCACAGGTCATGATTGGTGCACAGTCAGGTCACAGGTCATGATTGGTGCACAGTCAGGTCACAGGTCTTGTATGGTACACAGTCAGGTCACAGGTCATGTATGGTACACAGTCAGGTCACAGGTCTTGTATGGTGCACAGTCAGGTCACAGGTCATGATTGGTGCACAGTCAGGTCACAGGTCATGTATGGTACACAGTCAGGTCACAGGTCATGATTGGTGCACAGTCAGGTCACAGGTCATGATTGGTGCAGTCAGGTCAAGGTCATGATTGGTGCACAGTCAGGTCACAGGTCATGATTGGTGCACAGTCAGGTCACAGGTCATGAATGGTACACAGTCAGGTCACAGGTCATGTATGGTACAGTCAGGTCACAGGTCATGTATGGTACACAGTCAGGTCACAGGTCTTGTATGGTGCACAGTCAGGTCACAGGTCATGAATGGTGCACAGTCAGGTCACAGGTCATGTATGGTACACATCAGGTCACAGGTCTTGTATGGTGCACAGTCAGGTCACAGGTCATGTATGGTACACAGTCAGGTCACAGGTCATGTATGGTACACAGTCAGGTCACAGGTCATGAATGGTGCACAGTGAGGTCACAGGTCATGTATGGTGCACAGTCAGGTCACAGGTCATGAATGGTGCACAGTCAGGTCACAGGTCATGAATGGTACACAGTCAGATCACAGGTCATGTATGGTGCACAGTCAGGTCACAGGTCATGTATGGTGCACAGTCAGATCACATGTCATGAATGGTGCACAGTCAGGTCACAGGTCATGTATGGTGCACAGTCAAGTCACAGGTCATGCATGGTACACAGTCAGGTCACAGGTCATGTATGGTACACAGTCAGGTCACAGGTCATGTATGGTACACAGTCAGGTCACAGGTCATGTATGGTACACAGTCAGGTCACAGGTCTTGTATGGTACACAGTCAGATCACAGGTCATGTATGGTGCACAGTCAGGTCACAGGTCATGTATGGTACACAGTCAGATCACAGGTCATGTATGGTACACAGTCAGATCACAGGTCATGTATGGTACACAGTCAGGTCACAGGTCAAGTATGGTACACAGTCAGGTCACAGGTCTTGTATGGTACACAGTCAGGTCACAGGTCATGTATGGTGCACAGTCAGGTCACAGGTCATGTATGGTACACAGTCAGGTCACAGATCATGTATGGTACACAGTCAGGTCACAGGTCATGATTGGTACACAGTCAGGTCACAGGTCATGTATGGTACACAGTCAGATCACAGGTCATGTATGGTACACAGTCAGGTCACAGGTCATGATTGGTGCACAGTCAGGTCACAGGTCATGATTGGTGCACAGTCAGGTCACAGGTCTTGTATGGTACACAGTCAGGTCACAGGTCATGTATGGTACACAGTCAGGTCACAGGTCTTGTATGGTGCACAGTCAGGTCACAGGTCATGATTGTGCACAGTCAGGTCACAGGTCATGTATGGTACACAGTCAGGTCACAGGTCATGATTGGTGCACAGTCAGGTCACAGGTCATGATTGGTGCACAGTCAGGTCACAGGTCATGATTGGTGCACAGTCAGGTCACAGGTCATGTATGGTACACAGTCAGGTCACAGGTCATGTATGGTACACAGTCAGGTCACAAGGTCATGTATGGTACACAGTCAGGTCACAGGTCATGATTGGTACACAGTCAGGTCACAGGTCATGTATGGTGCACAGTCAGGTCACAGGTCATGATTGGTACACAGTCAGGTCACAGGTCATGTATGGTACACAGTCAGTCAAGGTCAAGGTCATGTGGTACACAGTCAGGTCACAGGTCATGTATGGTACACAGTCAGGTCACAGGTCATGTATGGTACACAGTCAGGTCACAGGTCATGATGGTACACAGTCAGATCACAGGTCATGTATGGTACACAGTCAGGTCACAGGTCATGATTGGTGCACAGTCAGGTCACAGGTCATCATTGGTGCACAGTCAGGTCACAGGTCTTGTATGGTACACAGTCAGGTCACAGGTCTTGTATGGTACACAGTCAGGTCACAGGTCATGTATGGTACACAGTCAGGTCACAGGTCTTGTATGGTGCACAGTCAGGTACAGGTCATGATTGGTGCACAGTCAGGTCACAGGTCATGTATGGTACACAGTCAGGTCACAGGTCATGATTGGTGCAGTCAGGTCACAGGTCATGATTGGTGTGTTACGTACCTCTATAAGCTACGTAATTAAATACATTTAATTTGTACTTATACATTAATTTGTACTTATATAATATGTCTTATTTTATCTGATATATGTACATCTAAATATTCTTACTTATATGTAAGATATGTGTGCCTGATTATATATGGTATTAAGCCTAACTTTTCCACCGTGGGAACGAGTAATGGTCCTTTGTCTGTTCACGGTTGATTTCGTGGGAAAGTGGTTTTATCTATGATCATCAGTTAGAATCACTGATGGGAATTCTGTAAGTGTTGAACATTGAGAGGCAACATTCCGTGAGAAACTTTTATCCCTGATGTTGGGGGAGCGTTGCCTAATATTTCCTTTTGTTATATTATTTAATTACTGTATGTATTAATAATTACAGCATTTTTGTTATGCATGTTATTCTAACCATTTACTAAGTTACTTTAAGATTACTCTTGTCACATTATTTTGCTCCATGTAAGTTTAATTAAATAACGTTAGTTTGGCAATTTTCCGCGGGCAGAAGTAATGTTATTCACTCCCGCAGTTTTTGTAGTCAGTAACTCGACGGGGCAGGAGAGCTAACATCTGTAAAAGATAAGTCTGTTATATATATTGTTTTGCCATACATAATTTTTATAAGGGAGACAATTCTTGTGATTATTTTATATATCATTTTGTCCATCTGTGTTTATATTCATACTACTGATTATATTGTTAAAATATATATATAATATTTTATGAATATTTCTTAGTCCTAAGGAATAAATACTAATAAATATATGCTTGTGCCAATCATGTGGTTACACTGGTGACCCGCTCTAAATTACAGCAATTCTATGGCCTAGGCAAGCAGTTCTTTAATGCTGTACAGGGTTTGAGCCGTAGCGTACGATCTGGTACATAGTTATGGGGGCCTGTGCCGGGAAATATTTTTCCCACTTAAACTTAACTGTGCTAATCTAACCTTGCCTTCCTAGGTACCAGTGTCTTGTGTGTTTCTGCTATTAACTATTCCATGTGCCATGCAAGCCTTCCTGTGTGTCAAGTAACAACGTTTCACGATTTTGAGGTAAGTCATCCTATAACTTTTGTTTGTGCAGTGAGGCCAAGCGAATTTTCAGTGTGGTGAAAATTTTACAGTGAAGTGAAGTGCAGTGCCAGTGTGTTTATTATTATTGTTGTGAATCAAGTGCCAAGTGTTAATCACGATGGAGGATCAAGTGTTGTCGCTGTTGACTAACCCAAACTTTGAGGGAATTAAAAGCCTAACAAAGTCGGCGTTAGTAAATATGGCCAGTAAGCTAGAATTAAACGCCAAAATAGCATGACTAAGGCACAAATTCTGAGAGTCATAGTGACACATTTTGTTGAGAACCAAGAATTAGGAGAAGAATGTCTGGAGGAAGTTAGAGAAGAGTCAAGTGATCAAATTGCTTTAAGGCGTCTTGAGTTAGATGCACAAGTAACGTATGCTAAACTTGAGGCTCAAGAAAAAGCCAACGAATGTGCAAGGCAACAGAAATTATTAGAGATTGAGGTCAAAAGCAACAGACATTATTAGAGCTTGAGACTAAACGTTTAGAGTTGAGGCACAAAACCAGAGAGTTTTAATGGAGTTGCAACTAGAAGCAACAAAGAAGGAGCAATTAGAGATTCAACAACAGATGGCTGACACTAATCTCAGGCTTGAAACACAGCGTATGGCAGCTGGGCATGGAAATTCTAGTAATGTTTCAATTAATAATGATAATAATCCCATAAGGATGAGTAAATATATGAATTACCCAAGTTTAATGAGGAGGATCCTGAGGTTTTCTTTGCACATTTTAATAAGATTGCCATCAGTATGAACTGGCCAAGGGATCAATGGGTAGCAATTATGCAGTCTCAATTTAAGGGGCGTAGTCAGGAGGTTTTTACATCCCTACCTGACGCTCATAGTTTTGATTATGAATATGTAAAGAAAAGCATCTTAAATGCTTATCAATTAAATCCAGAGGCACACAGGCAAAAATTTAGAAACCTAAGGAGGGTAAGTGATCAGACAATAGCTGATTTTACTCGTCAAAAGACGAACTATTGCAACAGATGGTTAAAGTCTCTTTCAGTCACAGAGTTTGATGATTTAAAGAATCTTCTTATCATGGAAGAAGTATTGTCTTGTCTCCCGACAAATTATCTACTTATGGCAGAACAAAAGAATGTAACAGACATTTATGAGCTGTCAAAGCTCGCTGATGAGCATGAGTTGTTGACTAAGGCCCAGTTTACGGCCACTTCACCTAAGTCTAGTCATAGAGTAAATTACAATGCTCACAGAACTCCTTATCATTATAAGCAAACTCCTAGTCCTCAGTTACTCCCGTGAGCTCTTCTCTTACTAACCTAAGATTGTTACTCCACTGCCAGGATCATCTAAGCCTAATAATGCTCATTTTAAACCTGCAGTTGGTTCTACCAGTGTACCCACTTTTAAGCATTGTACACATTGTAAGAGAAGGGGTCATGTGATTACTTCATGTTTTAGTTTGCATCCTGAACTACGGCCAACTGGTCTTATTATGAGTAAAGGATTGCAACATATTAATTCTTCATGTACTACAGTCAATCCAATTGGATGGCTGACTTTAAACCATATATTTCCACAGGTACATTATTATGTAATAATGGTAACCATAAGACTGTTCAATTACTCCGTGATACTGGAGCTTCACAGTCTCTTATTGCCCAAAATGTACTTGCTGATGTTGACACCCGAGATCTGGGTGAAGTTGGTTCTCCAAGGTATTGCTGGTAGAGTACAACCTGTGTCTTTGATGCAAATTTATCTTGATTCTAAATATACTTCAGGATGGTGTAATGTTGGTGTAAGTAAGCAACTGCCCATTCCTGGGGTAGACATTATTGTAGGTAATGATTTGGTAACCGACAGGTTGCCGGGCCAAGTGTCCCATAATGTTAACCAATCCCCAGAATGTATTAGCTAAAACCAGAGGCAGATGATATTATTTACCCTGCTTGTGTGGTTACTAGATCAATGGGAAAAACGGGTGAGAGTAATTTGATTCACTGAGGTTACTGTTCCCAAGACCAGGACCCCTTCAGGAAAGGAGTGGGAGGTGGATCTTGAGGATTCTTTATGACTCGACGGATGATGATGAGGAGTGAGGCAGTAGTAGAAGCCCCGCCGAGCCTAAGTCACAAGGAAAGTGAAGGTGAGGAGGCTGAAACTATCTGTACCTTGCCCGCTTGTCTCCAGTGAACCAGTTGTCGAGAGTGAGGCCGAAGTAGCTATGGCTCCATTTATTCTGATCAATCAGGAAAAGAGATCAAGCTACTAGGTTCTTGCCCGCTCGCTGCTGAGTCTGAGTCATTGCCCTTAAGTGTTGAACAGACTACTGATCCTAGTTTAATTAAATGTATTTCTGAGGCACCTGATAATGTGATGCATTGGAGGAAGGGACGGGTTCTTTTTCCAGGATCGACTTCTGATGAGAAGGTGGAGACCAAGGGAACTCCCTCTTCAGATGATTGTGAGATTAGAACCCAACTCGTTGTCCCCAATGATTATCGTAGGCAGATCTTGCAAGCTGCACATGATGACCCCATGGGAGGTCACCAAGGTATTCAAATATGTACCATAAGATATGTAAATATTTTTTCTGGCCTAAGTTAAAGAAAGACGTGGTTAGATATTGTCATAACTGTGTGCCTTGTCAACTTGTTGGAAAACCTAATCAATCTGTGCCTAGAGCACCATTGCAACCTATTGTAGTTCCTGATGAACATTTACTCATGTTGTTATTGATTGTGTAGGTCCTTACCTAAGACTAAGTCGGGTAACTGTTTTTATTCACTTCATGTGTATGACTACTAGATTTCCAGAAGCTTATGCTCTGAGGAATACCCAAGCTCATAATCTCATAAAGTGTCTTGAACGTTTTTCTCTTTGTTTGGGTGCTAGGGTTATTCAGAGTGATAATGGGGGGAACTTTTGTTCTAAAGTTTTCAGAACTTTTTGCGAGTCCGAGGGATTCAGCACAAATTGTCTAGTCCATATCATCCACAAAGCCAAGGTGGGCTTGAACGTTTCCACCAGACTTTGAAAACAAATGTTGAGGACAACCGGAGAGACTTATCCACGTAATGGGATGAGAATCTCCCCTTCGTGTGTTTGCTGCGAGAGAAGGGTTACAAGAGTCTTTGGGATGTTCACCTTTGAACTCGTGTTTGGTCACCAAGTGAGAGGTCCTCTTAAGATGCTCCACGAAAAGTTGTTGGGAGATGTCTCTGTTCATCAGAGTGATTTGTACTTGAGTAAGGTCAAGGACAAGTTGTGTCGGGCTCGTGAGTTGGCGAAAGAAAATCTGGGAAGAACTCAACAAGCCATGAAATTACGATATGACAAGAAGTTCAAGGCTCAACTCAGGTCGTTTGCTGTCGGAGATTTGGTGTTGGTGTTGAAACCTCGTTGGGGGACTTCCATGTCCCATAAGTTGCAGGACCCTATAAAGTGGTAGAAAGGTGGGAGACCACATATAAAATAAGTAACCCTAATCTTTCAGAACCCAAATGACTGTGCACATTAACAGATTAAAAGCTTATGTGGACCAGTGTAGTAACTTGTTTTAGTCGGGAAGAGTATACACCTGAGGATTATTGCAGTGAGGGAAATGATGTTAATATTCAACTTCTCAGTTCCAGTTCCAATGGCAGGGAGATGCTATGTCATTTACAGGAGGAGCAACGTGATGAGTTCCAGGTTCTGCTGGACAACCATACGGTCTCTTTGGGGAGGTTCCCACTCAGACCCACCTCATCACCCACGACCTTCAGCTCCTGGATAACACACCCATTCGACAACATCCGTACCGAGTGAACCCGAAAAGAGGAAGATTCTACAAGCAGAAGTGGACTATCTGCTCCAGCATAATTTCATTCGGCCAAGTCAAAGTACTTGGAGCTCTCCGTGTTTATTAGTGCCAAAACCAGGAGGAACCTGGAGATGGTGTGTTGATTATCGGAAATGAACAAACACACTACTGTGGACGTTTCCCTTACC
>WNGS01106187.1:0-12941 GCA_020271785.1 Procambarus virginalis | reverse complement strand
ATCACAGCATATAGAAGTTTTGTCAATGTAAGGGTGAGTTTGTTGGGCAGTTAGCCAAAGATGGACTTTATTTAGCTCAGTATTCACTGTGGCAATTAGAGCAAGGGGGTCAGGACTGTGGAGTAAATGAAGTTTGTGGCGTCAGCAAATAGAATTGGTTGAGGTGTCGGGAGGCATTTGGCAGGTCATTAATGAAGATGAGAAAGAAGCAGAAGGGCCAGTATGCTGCCCTGAAGGACACCAATGTTGATGGGTAGGGTTGGAGAAATTGAATTATTCACAGAAACATACTGGAGCCTGTACGTAAGGTAAGATTTGAAGGTATTAGAGGAAGTGGCCTCTGACTCCATAATGATGTTATTTAAGAAGCAGGTTTTGGGGTTGACAGTGTCAAAAGCCCTTACGTAGGTCCCACAATATAACCCAACAGGGAACTCCATTTTATTCAAGAGCTGCATGTATCAAGTTAAACATACTAATAGTGTATCGTTAGTGCTTTTTGGGTCTGAAGCCATATTGGCAAGAGCTTAATATATTGTGTTTGGCTAGATAAGAGTAAAGCTGCTTGTAGATATATTTTCAAATATTCTTGACAAGTTAGGCAGGATTGATAGAGGTATGGTAGTTGGTAACATCTGTGAGATCACCACATTGTGTGGACAGGGGTTACTCCTGCTTTCTTTAGAATATCTGGAAAGTTTGGAGTTCAACTGACTTGTTGAAGAGCCATGCATTGCAGGGGCTAAGGATCTGGAGGCTTTTTTGTAATTAAAGTTGGTATCTCCTCAAGGGCACTAGACCTGGTTTTAACGGGAAAGGATTATCTCATTGACACCAGTTGGAATTAGTAGGCTTTAGGTCCGAGAGACTGTGGATAGTTTACCCGTAAGATAGTCCTTAACATCCATACTGGAAGATGGAATATCAATTGTGCAAAGGATGACCCAATGGATGATAAGAACCTATTGAACTCATTAACAGAATTAGAGGCTGAAGCTGACATTCGTTATTGGACAGGAGTGTTGGATTGGTTATTTAAAATCTTTTTTGTTCCTAATATTTGTGAAATTGTGTTCCAAGCTTTTTTTAATGTTGCTCTTTAATTTGGTAAATTTATCTTCGTAGTATGTTGTAGTTTTGGCTCGTCCAATTTATCCTTAGATAGCATACATGAGGTAATTCTTCGAGAATTCTTGGAGCCGGGGGTTTCCTACACTATACTGTCTTCCTCAGGTCATGTTTTTTATTAATGGATTTAATATACCCTTGTAAGCCAGGGATTGTTAAGCTTTTGGTTGTGACCTGTTTTGTAAGCATAGGACAGTGGGTGTTTATAAAGGCTACTAGCGTTTTTTGAAAAGGAAACAGATGCACTGCTAGGTGATGTCCCCTATGTTACCTACCTCGGATTCCTACGTGGACATTATCAGCAGCAGTTATAAAATTGGCTATCGCAGATTCATTGTGCAGCCTAAAACTTATCTCCCTAGACTCTAGAGGTGGTTTGTTAATGTTGGTTAATTGAAATGTGGGGTAATGGTCTGGTAGGTCCCTATCGGGTGACTTATACCTCGACGTAAGCAGAGAGGTTATGTTGCTCCAGATGTGATCTAGAGTAGCTGGCAGTACTATCAGTGATTCTAGTATGGTCTAGTGATTAAGTGGTATGAGGAAACAGGTAATCATACATTGAGGAAGCCTAACAGTCTAGTAGGGAGTTCAGGCTCGGCATGAGTTGCAATATTAAGGGTCCCCTGCGAAATCGATGGTTTTGTTCAGTCTGGTTATCTGTAATATTAGGATTACGAAATGTTTGACATCTGAATTCGGACACAGCAGTGTTGGGAATTCTATAGACTGCACCCACAGATAGGATAGATTCGAGCACACTTTGAGCTCTAAAACACACTGGCGAAGATTCACACTCCCCACAGCAGTCTCAAGTTTCAATTACTTAGTCTACAGCATGTTAGTTCTCTGGCTGCTATGTATAGAGATAGCAGTCCACCAACCTCTACTAGTCTTTGACGGCCAGTTGTGAATGCCGACTAGTTGAGGCACACTCGCTGTAACCGAGTTGAGTAGATACTCTCCGTTTCTCAGCCATGTGGCGATGTAGTATGTATAATACGAAGTGATGAAGAGTGGTGATGTCAGTAATAGTTACTAACGTCAAGGAGCTGAACATCATCCAAGAGGTTTGACCTATGGGATCTGACTATTCAAGTTTGATTACAGAGATATATGTGATTATGTGTTGAATGACATGTTTACTGTCATGTGCTTGACTAAATATATTGGCAATTTAGATCATTAAAGTGATGATTGTCATAGATAGTGGATAAGAGGTTTAGTTCAGGGTCTAAACTCGCCTGCATAAAAAGGCTGGTTGCAGGAAAACAAGGCAAGAATGGCAAATTACAAAATAGAATTATGATATAAAGGGGAAAAAATATATAAACAAGTCTATACAAAACACAAACAAAATGAACAAAAAAGAAAAAATGAGGTAGCTTACAAGGAGCTTACAGGTACTCTCAGGTACACTGTAAGTAACAATTTGCATAATTGAGACACAGGCAAAGCCAGGGGTACAGTGGAGTAAGAGAGTATGGCGAGGCTAGGCAACCTTGGTAATAAATGAAATCAAAGAAAAAAGTGAATAATAAACATAGGCAAATTGAAGCTAAAGATTATTAACCAAAGTAGTTACACATAGTACCAAAGTTTAAGTTTAACCAAAACTTACACATAGTAAGTGGGCAGCCCCAATGTACCAGTGTTGAAGGCAGATTGGAAATCCTTGAGAATCTGTGCAGATTTCAAGGAACTGAACAACCGCATACACTGTGAGAAGTACCCTTTACCTAAGATAGATTCTTTTATGTGCTAGCCATATGCTGTATTGTGCCTACCAATTTTTGTCAACTACCATTCAAGCTGTCATTGCAATCAATCTTAGCTACCTAAGTGCTTTAATATACTGTACCTACAATTTTCTCTCATCTTTTTTTTCTTGCCATGTAACTCCTTTCATTTTTTTATAAATTTTTGCAAGTATTTACCTACTTTAAAAAAAAATTTAGATTAAGGACCTGCCCGAAACGCTGCGCGTGCTAGTGCTTTACAAGATTGTAATTACCATGTTATGTATCCCCACATTTCCAATGTACCTTCTTGTATATGTATAAATAAATAAATAAAAAAAAATAAATAAATAAATTCTCTTGTGTCAACTACATTTACAAAAACCTGTACTTAACCCTTAAATGGCGCATAGCTATATACCATTTGACACCGACAGGCACATACAAAAAAAAAAAAATTTTTTCTTCCTAACCTGTTAATTTGTGTTCACTGATCACGGGAAAAATAATAAAAAATCGTAAGTTGAATATATTGGCCGCTATAGGGCAGGGAAGTCTGGCACAAAACAGGCGCTCACTCAGCATGCGTCCCAGGCGGTCTGTTGATCGCCAGCTGTCAGGCCGGAGTTGCCACAAAGAGATAATTGCCTAATTATTTCAATGTCTCTGATTGATTTTTCGTAGTTTTTTTGCTGTAATATTATTCAATAGTGTGTAGTGTGATATATTTATATAATGAAATGGGTGAATCATCGCTGTACTCAAAAATATGGTGTGCTTATTGTTGATTCAATTATGTTCATCAAACAGTGAACAAATACTTTGTCGGTTGTTATACTATATACACAGGTTATATATAAGTATCTGCATGTTTTGTTCACCATAACGAACCACTAAGTTGCTATTATGAGTCAAAAAAGTAACGAGGAGTGACCGCCGTGTACCAGCCAGCCACTCACGCCCTCCCTCAAGTCATCTGACTCGCCCACATTCTCCTCCCACAATACTGTTTTTGCTTTTATTCACTATATACAGACGCTATATATAAGTATCTACATTCGTGTTCACCATAACGAACCACTAAGTTGGTATGCTGAGTGGCAGTGGCAGCCCGCCACTGGCTGCCACTGCCACTGATGGACCTCACAGTCAGCTGATGGCTGCCGCCCTCAAGGCCACACGCACTAATATTTCTCCTCCAACAATACTGCTTGTGGTGTTATTACGCTATATACACACATTATATATAAATATCTACCGGTTTTATTCACCAAACTTGTACAAGTAAACTGGTATGGTGCCCAAAGACGTGATCACCAGTAAACAACACGATAATTCCTGCAGACGACGCTCCTCTCACCAAAATGGCGGCTCCCAACCTCCTACTCTTGCTGTTTATACTCTCTATACACACGTTATATATAAGTAGCTACATTTGTGTTCACCATAACGAACCGCTAAGCTGGTATGGTGAGTGCAGTCAATAAAAGGTGGCCACACACAGTCAGATAACAACGCCACCACCCTCCCTCCCACAGCATTACTCCTCCCTCCATGGAGCACAGCGCTAAATATCATCACAATCCTCTTATTATCAGACCCATGGTCAGTTTTATCACAGTCAGGGGTCTTCTGTAATAATATTATCGCTACATAATAGCATGAACAAGTATATTATGGCATTTTTAGGCGATGCTGTGGTCACAAGCTGAACAGCAGTGCTGTGAGCTCATGCTGCGTGCGTCAGGCTTGGTAGCTTACTCGATACTGAGGCCCCTAACACCCAGGAGTTTGGCCCACGATTTTTTTAAAAAATGGCGTCTGTTTACAAGAGCCCTGATGAAGGTGTGGTGAACCCCGTGTATCTGCGGGCCGTTTAAATCTTGCGTAGTACTCCAACGCATCATATGATGCGACGCGCAATTTTCTGCAAGTCGGTCCACGCATCATATGATGCGATGCGCAATTGAAGGGTTAAATGCAAACCATGCTCTGAAACTCTCTCTGGACAGATGTAATAGGACCCATTATCACCACACCACACCAGAAATAAATATCTCTTTGATATTCCCAGGGTCAAACTTAATCTGTGTAAACCCTCTCTGCAAATTAAGGGACCTAGTCTATGTAACTCACTCCCTAGTGAATTGAAAAACTGTAAAACTTTTGCCTTATTTAAAAGCAAAACCAAAAAGTATTAAATTTCATCGTCTTAGTTTCCTACAATGAGCTTTAAATTTGCTCTGTACCTAGTGTTACCCAATCTCCTAATTCTTATGTATTTAACCCAAACAACCTTATCATTGTGTTCATTGCTGTCTTCTTTTATGTGCTAGCCATATGCTGTATTGTGCCTACCAATTTTTGTCAACTACCATTCAAGCAGTCATTGCAAACAATCTTAGCTACCTAAGTGCTTTAATATACTGTACCTACAATTTTCTCTCATCTTTTTTTTTTTCTTGCCATGTAACTGTTATCATTTTTTTATATAAATTTTGCAAGTATTTACCTACTTAAAATTTTCTTAGATTAAGGACCTGCCCGAAACGCTGCACGTACTAGTGGCTTTACAAGATTGTATTTACCATATTATATATTCTCACATTCCCAATGTACCTTCTTGTATATGAATAAATAAATAAATAAATAAATAAATAAATAAATAAATAAATAAATAAATAGATGAGTTGGTGTCAGTGGTCTGCAAGGGGGGCAATTTTTTCTAAGATTGACCTGAAAGATGCTTACTTGCAAATTCCTATAGAGGAGGAGAGCCAGAAATTGTTAATGATTAATACCCACAAGGGGTTATTTAAGTATAAAAGACTTCCTTTTGGACTCTCCTCGTCTCCAGCAATTTTTCATAGATTCATGTCCCAGTTGTTAGTTAACATTGAAGGTGTGGCTAGTTTTTTAGATGACATTATTGTATGTGAAGAGAATGGGGAAGTGCATGATGCTAGATTAGAACAAGTTTTGAATATTTTGCAAAAGCACAATGTGAAGATTAATAAGGGAAAAACAACGTTGAAGACCAAGGCCATTGAATACCTGGAGTACCATATTTCAGGTAAGGGCTTTACTCCTTCTCACAAAAACGTAGCTGCTATAATAGATGCCCCAGCCCTAACATCAGTTGGGGAAGTACAGTCTTTTATTGAAATGGTTACATATTTTTGTAAGTTCGTGAAGAACTTTTCAACAAAATTAGCACCCTTGTATGAATTGTTAAAAAAAGGGGCTAGATTTAAGTGGGCAGCAAGAGAGGAAAATGCATTCAGGAATATTAAGCATGAGATGATCAATTCTCCAGTGCTCACTAATTTTACAGGTAGACTCCCATTAAAACGGGAGGTAGATGCTTCCCCAGTAGGAGTGGGTTGTGTATTATTACAGGAAGTAGATGGTCAGGATAAAGTAGTATATTTTGCTAGCAAGAAATTATCTCCTGCGGAACAAAATTATTCTCAGTTAGATAAAGAAGCCTTAGCTTTGGTATATGCTGTAAAAAACTGAGGTATTTTCTGCTGGGGAGGAAATTTCTTGCTAGAACAGATCATAAACCCCTGCTAGGATTGTTTGGCAGAGGTAAGCAGATTCCAGTTAATGCCAATGCTAGAATTCAAAGATGGGCATTACTACTCTTGCAGTTTGAGTATGATTTAGAGTTTAAGCCAGGCAAGGATAATGTAGTAGCTGAAGCATTAAATAGATTGCCTGTGACAGAAGAATTAAATTCCAGTATTCCAGTGAAGTATGTTAACCTGGTGGAATCTATGTCTTGAGGATATTTCATTCCAGACTATTAGGAAGGCAACTGGCAGAGATCCCAAATTAAGTCTGTTGATGAAATATGTTAAATATGGTTGGAATGATAATTTATTATTGGCAGAGTATGCTGCAACGAAGGCTGACCTTAGTATTCATCAGGATGTACTCTTGTATAGGAATAGAGTGGTGGTGCCTGGGGAACTGAGATGTAAGATTTTGGAACAGCTGCATGTACGCCATAATGGCATAAATACTATGAAAGCAGAAGCTAGAAGTTGGGTTTGGTGGCCAAAAATAGACCAGGATATTGCTGAGGTAACAAAAAAATGTCATATTTGCTTTAAGAATTATCAGAAACCCCAGGCCCCTGTACTTTCTTGGCCATGCACTGGAAAACCTTGGTCCAGACTTCATGTAGATTATGCGGGACCTATGGATAACAAATATTACCTAGCGGTGGTGGAGTACTCATACACCAAATTTCTGGATGTGCATGTGTGTAATTCCACCACATCATCTGTAACTTGTGAATTACTAAGGAAAACATTTTGTAATTTTGGATTGCCAGACATAATTGTCTCAGACAATGCTCTTATTTTGATTCTGTGGAAATGGAGGATTTTTTTCGAAAAATGGTATTAAACATGTAACACCTGCCCCCTATAATCCTTCTTCAAATGGTCTAGCAGAGAGAGCAGTGAGATCCATGAATGAAGGGTTAAAGCGGTTTACAGAAGGTACTATTAATACAAGGCTTTGTAGATTTTTATATAATCAAAGGACAACTGTTCATTCTACTACTGGTAAATCTCCTTCTGAATTATTGTTTAATAGGCACTTTAAAGTGCACATGGAAGCAGTAAAGACAGATCCCGATAAAGAGAAATCGGTAACTAGCTTAGCCAGTCAGTTGGCTCAGGGAGAGAAATTGTTGTTTAATGAGTGGGATGCAGTATATATGCAAGGAATTTTGGAAGTGGAAAGCCCTGGGTGGAAGGAAAAATTAGGGAAGCCCTGGGCCGCAGGAATTTCACTGTGCAAGTGCAGAGTTTTGGGAACATTAATTGGAAAAGGCATGCCGATCAGCTCATGCCAAGGTTCACAGGGAATTTTGAAGACCCTTCAGGTGGGGGTGGGGCAACTAGTGATATCCATCCTAATAATGAAGGTGTAGCAGTACCTACAGGAGACCGGGAGGCAGAGCAAGGGGCAGCAGAGGGTAATGGGGATACAGTTAACCCTAGGGACTCTACAAGGAGTAATTCCGAAGAATGTTTCCCAGAAGTAACAGGTCAGGACTCCCAGTTGAGATAATCAGGAAGAGTCATACGACCGCCTGATAGACTTAACCTGTAGGGATAGAGTTTATTTAAAAGGGGAAGAATGTTGGGATTGAGTACTACAGATGTTGGAGGTAGCATGTTTGGAGCAGATGCTCTTTTGTTTATGATCTTGTTAATAATATTTCATGTACCTGATAATTGTTTTGTTGTTGTTACTGGCAGAGAATAAAACCATGAGGACGAAGATTGTTTGTCTTACCACAATTACTACACTCGGCTAAAGCCGAAACATACGAGGCACTTAAGAATTTAATTTTAGTGGAACACTTTATAGATAATATGCCAGAGAATGTAGCACATTACATTAGAGGAAGGATAGAGGTAGATTCTAAAATAGTGGATTTGGCCAAGATGGCAGAAAACTACCAGTTGGCAGGCAAAAGGCCCAATAAAAATAATTATACCACACAGAGTAACAAAACTTATACCCACAGCCAGTCCAGACCAGCTCATTCTAACCCTTTAACTAATGCACCTTCTGTTTCATACATAACTAACTCTGTTAAATTGTCTAGCCCCACGGCACCTAAGTGTGAACCGAAGGGCAAACCTGTTAGTAATGTCTCTGCTCCCCGACATATCTGTGATCACTATAAACGTCCAAACCACATTACTAGCCGTTGTTGGCAACTGTACCCAGAAAAAGACCCAATGCTCTTGTTGTGACACAGGGCTTGAGGCCTTCTGAAGGGTTAGAGAGTAAGACCTCCAACCCGCAGTGGTTGGACCCATTCTTATCGAAAAGGAGACTACTTTTGTCTGAGGGTTCTTCCTGGAAGGACGTAGTGATCTTCCGAGACACTGGTGCCATCCAGTCTTTAATTTTAGACAGTGCATTGCAAGGTGCCAACACTCTCGACACTGGAGAGGTGGTACTGGTCGAGGGTGTCACTAGTGATACTCGAGCAGTACCCCTCCGTAAGGTTACCCTGGAATCTGATTTCCACAAGGGTGTTTGTACAGTCGGAGTCACTTCGTACCTACCTTTCCCTAATGTTGATGTAATATTGGGTAATGATTTAGCAGGGGATAAGGTAGGGGACTCCAGACTGCCTATTATGTTGCCTACCCTTAAGGTTTCCCTGGATCTACCCGCCGCAGAGGATAATGTTGTGTACCCTGCGTGCGCGGTGACCAGGTCTATGGGACTTAAATGTAAGGGCAGCCCTGTGCTTGCCAAGGTGGTAAATCCCGAGGACACGAGGAACTTTCCGAGTTGTGAAAGCCAAGTAGACCTTGTGGACACATTCATGGCCCGACTCGATGACGTGGCCGAGGACATTGTGGAGAGCCTGCCACCGCCGCCTACCGAGAGCAGTGAGGAGGTGGAGGAGAACACTGTTGAGCCTTGGCCAATGGCATCTGACCGAGGCCTGGACGCCTCCTTGAGTGAGTTACAGAAAGCTGACCCTAGTCTTGCAGAATGCCACGAAGTAGCCGTCTCTAAGGAGGAAATTGTAGAAGCAGCAACTGGGTACTACTACAATGATCAGATTTTGACGAGAAAATGGAGACCACAGAGTGCTCCCTTGTCAAATGAGTGGGAGGTAGTCCACCAGGTTATGTTGCCTACCTGCTATAGGGAGAGAGTTTTGTCAGCTGCCCATGAAGATCCTATGGGGGGACATCAAGGTATTAATATTACTTATCACAAAATCTTAAAGTATTTTTTCTGGCCCAAGCTGAAAAGCGATGTGGCAAAATTTTGTAATTCATGTATTGCTTGTCAACTGGTTGGGAAACCAAACCAGACACCACCTAAAGCTCCTCTAAGGCCTATTGTCATGCCGGAGAAACCATTTTCTCATGTGGTAATGGACTGTGTTGGTCCATTACCTAGAACTAAGTCTGGTAATATTTACCTAATCATGATGATGTGTATCACTACCCGTTACCCAGAGTCTTTTGCTGTAAGGAACATCCTAGCAAAGACTGTTGTTGCTCGTATGTTGCAATTTTTTTCTACTTTTGGACTGCCTCGGGTCGTGCAAACTGACAATGGTACTAACTTTAAGTCTGATTTTTGAACATTCTGTAAGGACCATGGAATAACTCATAAGGTTTCCAGCCCATACCATCCACAGAGTCAGGGGGTAATTGAGCGGTTCCATCTAACTCTGAAGCAGATGTTGAAGACATCGTGCGAGAGTTCCCACACCTTCTGGGATGAGAACTTGCCGTATGTTTTGTTTGCTGCTCAAGAGGGGTTACAAAGTTCACTGGGTTGTTCTCCTTTTGAGTTAGTCTTTGGCCATAAAGTTCGTGGACCCTTGCAAACGTTACAGAAGAATCTGTTAGGGAACGTAACGTTAACCGAAGGTTCGGTTTTCTTTGCGCAACACCACCAGAGACTCAGGGTCCGTCTAATTACCACAAGCTACACAAGCTGAACACAATACATCAGACAATGAAGAGGTGGTGTGGCGAGTGCTCGGGAGTACTGGGAAAACGTAATGTAGGCGTAACGTGTTGCATCTGTAACATGAGATTTCACCTAGGCTGTACAGAAGTATCTCCAGGATGCACAAAAAGGCAAGAAATTTACTGGGTCTGCAAAGATGACAGATTAATGTTAGAGAACATAACTAAACTGATGAAAAACATTCCCGAGTCACAGAGATTATCTTTCACAGACAAGCTACCAGTGATATATGCAGACTGGGAAAAGACAACATTGGTTAACGACCAAAACCCAGGAACAGATAGTTTAGAGAACCGCAGCAGTAATGTGGAGGAAGAGGGTATTGTAGTACATAATAGCAGCAATATTGCAGAGTCAGGTAATATAAACGATGTGAGCAACAGTGAGACAGAGTGCATAAATGAAGGAATTGGGACGAAAAGGAGGAGTTGACCCTGGGCAGCCGTGGAGTGCGGACGTGTCCCTCCGTGACTGCTGGGGTTATTGGCTGTTTGGTCGCCAGGTGGCGGGGCGTCGCTGCCCCCCCCCCCTCCTCCCAGTGGTTGCCTGGCTGGTTGAGTACGGACGTGGCAGGTGTGGGACTTACCATGGGTGGTCCTCTGCCCTCTATTAAGCGCGTGAACTCCGTGGGCCTGGAGTTCACTGGGCGAGCTGGATATCCGGAAGTAGCAGTGGTTCTGTGCGACTTGCTTCATGTCCCTGTGCTGGACGTCGACGGGATTGAGCTTGTGACTGCCCATCGTGTTGTCATCAAGCTGGTGACGGAGGAGGTGTACCGTGCTTTCCTCGATCGTTACGAGGGACGCTCGTTGTCGTTGCCGGGGGGGCCGGCTCTGTCTCATATCAGACCGGAGTGGTGCGCTGACCTATGTCAGTGTGCATGGGCGCCCCTGGAGTTTCCCGAGGATCTTCTGCGGCATTATTTCCAGCGGTTTGGGCCAGTCATAAGTGTGAGGGTAAACACGATATCCTCTGGGAGGTATGCCGGGAGGCGGACTAACATTCGCACTTGGGAATGCGCCTGCGGTCGGATATTCCATCTTCGGTCCGGCTTCTGGGGTGCTACATCCGGGTGTACTATGCCCGACAGCCTCGGACCTGTTTCCGGTGTGGCTTGATGGGCATCAGGCTGCCGGGTGCGATGCGGCTCCGGTTGCCCCTGTCAACCTCTTTAGGGAAGAAGATTTCCCTCCGCTTCCCCTGGACGAGGACTCCGGGGATGCGGCGACCGACCAGCTTGTTGTTGCGGCTCCTCGGCGTCCCCTGACGTTCCCTCGGATGTCGCCGGCCCTCCTCAGGCTGTTGCGGTGTTCTCGATGGATCCTCCTGCTCCTGTCCCTGCTCCTGTCCCTGCTGCTCCTGTGGGCCTTGATGCTGCGCCCTCCTTGCCGCCTGTTCACCTGTCTTCAGTTGCTGCGCCTGGCCATGCCTCCTCGCCTCGGATCACGGCTGTGCTGGGTGCTGACGTGGATGTGGGGTCCCCGGTTGTGTGTGGTCCGGTTCCCCCTGCGGTTGAGGCTGAGGCTGCTGCAGTCATGAGACGGGCGTTGGTCCGCGCAGCTTGTGATGCCCGTGGTTCTGGGTCCGCCTCCGGCTCTGAGGATGTGCGCCCGGTGCCCAAGCGGTCCAGGCGTTCTTCTACTGCATGGGCTGATGTGGAGAGTTTCGACGCCGATGGGTCTTCGGAGATGATGGTGGTGGTCGCTGACGTCCATGTACCTGCTGATGCCAAGGATTGTGTGTATGATTCACCTCCAGTTCCTTCTGTCGGCGGTTCCCCGCAGTGGGGGGTGGTTGCTCCTCCGGATGTTGGTGAGGGGGTGCTGGTGCAGGCCGCGACCTGGTGTTGTTACTTAAGAAGGATGTTCGGCGAGGGGGGCCCCTGCAGGTGTCCCGTCCGGTAGTTGCTGCGGAGCCCTGTGGGGCTGCCGAGGTTACCAGTGCGCTGCCCGTTGCCCGCACCTGTAAGGGGAAGCGCGTCCCGTTCATCTTGGCCAACGGCAGGGCGTATGATGAGAAGACCAACCCTGTGGTTATTCACTTTCGTGACCGAGTGCTGCCTGTTCCGTGGTGCCCCTCGACTATGGGTTCCGCAGAAGCGGGTGTTTGTTGAGGGTGTGCCGATTTCGATGCCCATCCTCGGACGACGCTTCCTCACCCTGTTTTTAACGAAGCCCTGGTGCTGTGGGAGGCGTATTGTATTCTTTTCCCGGCAGCGGAGTGGCCGGACAAGTATGCGCAATCTTGATAGTTTGAGTGCTTGCTATGTGTATCGAGTGTGTCTTGGACTTTGGTATGGTTGTGATGTTTATTGTGTGCCCTTCAGGCCGAGGTCTCTGTCTCTTGTGATTTAGGCTATACCTTTTCATGAATTCTGTTTCTTTGACTTTGTTGTATTATGTGCCCTTCTGGCTATGCTGTTTGCTCTCTTACGTGAGGGGTTTTTGTGCGGAAAATTTTGGTTTATATGTTCTTGTGCCATGTACATTGTGCCATGTGTATTTGTTTTATTTTTTTTTATGTGTTCTTGTATTT
>WNGS01106178.1:0-23787 GCA_020271785.1 Procambarus virginalis | reverse complement strand
GTGCAGAGTCAAATGCAGCCGTTCTTATACTCTTATCTCCTTTAAATAGGAGACAAGCACGCCTGCTGGATAGATAGCTCAACTCAGAAGATTACCGTTGATTCCAAATTCACCAAACTGCATGCAAGTTGCATGCTGTAGGGTTACTTCAGTGTTGGTCTACCGAAAGTTAACTTTAGGTAAAAAATATTCTACTTGTGTCCTATACTGGGTGAACAAAATATTTGCAAATAAGTTTGCACTACACTTTGGCATAAAGCCATGTTGGTAGTGATGACCAAACACACATCCGAAGATGGAGAAGCAGCGACGTTTTGGTTCGTCCTGGACCATTCATACAACGTCGTCGCTTCTCCGTCTTCTGATGAGTAGTTTGGGCATCATTTCTTCAGCAACGTTATTGTGACTCATCGTCTCCATATAGATTAGAAGGCAATTTTTGTTTGACTTGAAATATGACAGAAGTGAGAACAATTCTTTCTGAGACTATACATGCATGCAAGATGTGAAAAAATAGGTCAGAATTATTTACATTTCGGATTAGGAGTTGGGACTACGAGACTTTATGTCCATTTTGATTGGCAAGATATCTTTTGAGAGGCTCTTTGATAGAGGTCAAGGAAAAGGTGGCTAAGGGACATCATTCAGTAAGCTCAAGATGTTGTAAGTTATCCCATCCTCACCAGGGGCAGTTTGTCTATGTTATCTAGTCCTGTAGTCAATTCAAAAATGGGTTATAGCCAACTGATCCCTTATCTGACGAGGAACATGCTATTTCAATATTAAAGATAAGTTATTGTATTATTTAAATGTGGCTGTATTTCTAGGGTAAGGAAGAAATTTGTGAGACACTAGACCATTGTGCTAAGAGTGTATCAGCAGATTCTTCGAGAGTGTAATGAAAACTTCAATCTACATTAATTATGCTTTTAATTTAATACAAAAATAAAATTGATGGTAGTAATATTTTAATTTTATTCCACGTTTCTGATAAAGTTGTAGCTCTATTGATACCTTCTAGAATTGTTCCCAATATGTGTTCTTAATCTGACCCCAAAGTTTGAGACAAATCTATTGGCGTTGAGGAAAACTAGTTAATTGTCAGCTGTTTTGTTTTGTTTATAAATGTCAGGAAGGTTACGAGATGGTTCTGTAATAAAAAGGATCCTCTGTTGATGAGGAAGAACAGTTGCTCTCTTTTTCCATAATTTAACACAATATTATAAAACCAGTAATGATACTCAAAAAATAATTGTAAGTGATTACTTGATTCAGTGTATACCCAATGTACCCATTGTGGATTTAACCTCAAAGTGCGGTTTAAGCTTCTGGAAGGTTCATTTTATCTGAGGATGGAGAGTGGATCCATCTACTCTAATATCCACTTCATGTTTTCACACTTTATTTAAAAATTATCACTTACTGGTTCAAGGATGAGATTAAAAATGCAAAATGTGGTGTTGACTGCATTATTCTCTCTTGTATGGTTGGAAGCTTCAGTTCTTCCCGCATGTTGATGCTTCTTGTGCATCTTGGAGCACCAAGAATTATCCTCATGGCCTCATTCTGTACCACTTCAAGTTTGTCCAACACAGAGGAGGGGAAATTAATTAAGTGTAGAGCATTATAATCAACGAGAGATCTAACGAACATCATATAGAATAGTCTAGCATATTTAATATTGATACCAATATTCTTACCAGTAAGTGTTCTCAATGGTTTTAGTCTTTCTTTTAACCTACAGAGTAGATCATTTACAATGTCACTGTTAATACCAACTCCAAGGTATTTGTGCTGCCTACACGTTTCAATGTTCATGTTGTGCCACATTTTGCCTTAAAGTTATGAGAGACTCTACATCTCCTGCATTGCTCAGAGACAAATTATTTAGTGCTGTTAACATCCTTTTGACTGGTGCCGACATACCAGCTCACTCCTTTTATGATAATTGGCTGAGAAACAATGATTACAATCTCCTCATACTTAACATTCCTTTTAAGTGCAATCTACATGTCTCTGATATTCCTCTTTATCTGTACCCCACCATTCAAGTATCATACACACCTGTCACCAAGAAAGATAATGAGAATCTTGCTCTTCTCAAAGCTGTCACTCTTGAAACAATTGCCTCCTCCATCGAGAGTTTAAGATCTCACGAGCACTGTGTCTACACCGACGGCTCAGTCCAATCCTCTACTGGACGGACTGCAGCGGCATGTAGGTTTTACAAAAATAATATTTGCACAAAGACTGTCAGTGTCAGGTTAAACAACTGGCTGACCTCCACACAAGCAGAACTAGCAGCATTACACTTAGCTACCAGTACATTAAAAAACATTGGAGGGGGAATAATATTCTGTGATTCAAAGTCTGCTTTTCAAGCAATCGAAAACTTCTCTTGGAAGATCGATAGCAAGAACCTCATACTCCCAATTATAAATGACCTAATTGATGCACAGAGTAAAGGGTCTCGAATCTCCTTTGTATGGATCCCCTCACATATAAATATAACCCATCATAATGAGACAGACATTGCAGCCAAATTAGTGTGTAACAAGTTTGAAGTTGACTTAGATCTAGGTATCCCCATCTCTGCTGTCAAAACTGTATTGGTCCAAACATTCAGATCTGATAGGAAAGAACTTACTGACTCCCAACAACCTGAAAGTACTAGTATAAAAAGCTATGATTTGTTCAGATCTGAAACCTACATGTATGGACAGCACAAAACGTCCACTAGACTGTGCGACACAGTGGTTGCAAGGATCAGGTTGGGTTACCGTTACCTGTGGCAGGTGGCTGCAGGTGACGGATCTCCCAATCCTGAGCACTCCAGTTGCAAACTCTGTGATTGTTGTTGTTAAAGATTCGCTACCTGGAACAAGAAGTTCCAAGTAGCACGGGCTATGGTGAGCCCGTAGTGGATGTTTTAAAAACTCTGTGAGCAGGAACTACGGCACGATCTCCCGCACTACATCACTGAATGCCCAGTTATTAGACCTTTCAGACCAGTTGGCATGAGGTACCTGGAGCTTTGTAATTACTTTATTCACTCTCGTATTCTTGAAGATGTCCTCACAGTGTGCCCAAAATATGCCAGTGCAGGATACTAAACATATGGCCCTGTATGACTAACCATCCTGCGAGATGGGGACTTTTATTACCACTGCTGCCTTATTCAATCTTGTGTTGATGATATCCTCAAAATGCATCCGGAGTCTGCCAGTGCAGACTGCTTATCACATGCCTCTATGACTAACCATCCTGTGTGATGGGGATTTCTTAGCATCAACTAGTTAGCTTTCTTGACACACTGTACTCCACTTCATATAGTCTAGGGTAGCTGCACTAATGCAGATGTACCTAATATAATAATTAAAAACAAATAAAAAGAGATTAAAAATGTTGCTAAGCACTAGGCTATACCTACTCGCATAATCCATCCTACTTCCCAATAATTGGGTTTGTTTGTCGGCATCATACTTGTAAGTTATTTCATGATATGATCACTAAGGTATTTCAAGAATACCCTTCCATTACTGTTACACTGAACATCACCAACAGTAGTGTGACAAGGGTTAAAGTCACTCATACATAATATTCTGTGTCACAGGTAGTAAGTCTGCTTTAAGTACACCACATACTGCATATATATAACACAGTATTAAATGGCTATTTGCACTTTGTATTTAAACAAATTTAATTATGTTTAATCACTCCTGTGATTTTTAATTAATTTGCATTCTTTATATTGCATTCTTAAAACATATGTGAGAAAGCCTTTTCCAATACTATTGTTGTATGGTATGTAATCAAGTACATACCATACAACAATATGAGGGGAGAGTTGTGCGGAGACTATATTTCTGTATAGAATTTGACCCGTTAAATCGTTTAACAACTAAGTACCCATTCACTGCTGGGTAAACACAGGCACTTAAGGATTGGCGCCCAGTCAATCCTCCCTGGGCAGAAAACGAACGTAGGCCAAAGCGAAGGGCGAGAGTCTTACCACTGCGCCACGAAGACATGATAGTACAGTGGCGATAATGACAGATAACAGGTGACGACTGCCAAGGCCTAATACAAGTGGGTGAGATGAAACTTTCCGAAACGTAATATTGTTGAAGGGGGGGGGGGGTCATAATCTTTCCAGACAATGATGATCCTGCTGAGATTTTCACCATCCTAGTATATCCGTCCTGCCTCGTAGAGCTCTTCCTAGGGATTGAAAAGGCAGATCTCGAAATCTTGGAGGTGAAATGACGGTTTTCTCCCCCGCGGGCATCCCGTCGGTGTGACGTCACCGTCCCGTCTGACGTCTGGACGGTGATTGGTCCACACTCCTTCTCCATTTCATTTTGAACTTTCCGGCCCGCCGCTCTCTCTGGAAATTTCCACTTCAACAGGAGGAAGCGTATTGACTCTCGATTCTTCCTCCTCACAGTATATGTTATTTACTTTCAATCTCTCATATTTATTCTCTTTATATTATTTATCCCATTTATCCTCACATTTATCCGACCCCTGAATTGGAATATGTCCCCAGTTATGAAAGGAACGCTCAGGAACAACTCTTATATGGAGGTAACCTAGGTTCTGTCGACTCATATGGAGGTAGTAGCCTAGGCTATGTCGACTCATATGAGGTAGCCTAGGCTATGTCGGCTCATATGAGGTAGCCTAGGCTATGTCGGCTCATATGGAGGTAGCCTAGGCTATGTCGACTCATATGGAGGTAGCCTAGGCTATGTCGACTCATATGGAGGTAGCCAAGGCTATGTCGACTCATATGAGGTAGCCTAGGCTATGTCGACTCATATGGAGGTAGTAGCCTAGGCTATGTCGACTCATATGGAGGTAGCCAAGGCTATGTCGACTCGTATGGAGGTAGCCTAGGCTATGGCGACTCATATGGAGGCAGCCTAGGCTATGTCGACTCATATGGAGGTAGCCTAGGCTATGTTGACTCGTATGGAGGCAGCCTAGGCTATGTCGACTCATATGAGGTAGCCTAGGCTATGTCGACTCATATGGAGGCAGCCTAGGCTATGTCGACTCATATGAGGTAGCCTAGGCTATGGCGACTCATATGGAGGTAGCCTAGGCTATGGCGACTCATATGGAGGTAGCCTAGGCTATGTCGACTCATATGGAAGCAGCCTAGGCTATGTCGACTCATATGGAGGTAGCCTAGGCTATGTCGACTCATATGGAGGTAGCCTAGGCTATGTCGACTCATATGGAGGCAGCCTAGGCTATGTCGACTCATATGAGGTAGCCTAGGCTATGGCGACTCATATGGAGGCAGCCTAGGCTAATTCAACTCATCGTGGCACAACACAATAAGGACAGAGGAAAAGAATAGAGGGAGAATGCGGAAGAAAAAGAGGAACAAAACAGAAGGAGAGGACGTACAGAGAAATAGTAAATAGAAAGCAACAAAAAATAATAATTGATTGGTGAAAATAGGACGAAAAACACCTATCAAAGAGACTTGTAAAAGCAGGAGACAAGACTACAGGCAGGGGACAAGACTGCTGGCAGGGTACAAGACTGCTGGCAGGGGACAAGACTACAGGCAGGGGACAAGACTACAGGCAGGGGACAAGACTGCAGGCAGGTGACAAGACTGCAGGCAGGGGACAAGACTGTAGGCAGGGACAAGACTGCTGGCAGGGGACAAGACTGCAGGCAGGGGACAAGACTGTAGCAGGGGACAAGACTGCAGGCAGGGGACAAGACTGCAGGCAGGGGACAAGACTGTAGGCAGGGGACAAGACTGCAGGCAGGGGACAAGACTGCAGGCAGGGGACAAGACTGTAGGCAGGGGACAAGACTACAGGCAGGGGACAAGACTACAGGCAGGGGACAAGACTGCTGGCAGGGGACAAGACTACAGGCAGGGGACAAGACTGCAGGCAGGGGACAAGACTGCTGGCAGGGGACAAGACTGCAGGCAGGGGACAAGACTACAGGCAGGGGACAAGACTACAGGCAGGGGACAAGACTACAGGCAGGGGACAAGACTGCTGGCAGGGGACAAGACTGCAGGCAGGGGACAAGACTACAGGCAGGGGACAAGACTACAGGCAGGGGACAAGACTACAGGCAGGGGACAAGACTGCTGGCAGGGGACAAGACTACAGGCAGGGGACAAGACTGCAGGCAGGGGACAAGACTGCAGGCAGGGGACAAGACTGTAGGCAGGGGACAAGACTGTAGGCAGGGGACAAGACTGCGGCAGGGGACAAGACTGCTGGCAGGGGACAAGACTGCTGGCAGGGGACAAGACTGCAGGCAGGGTACAAGACTGCTTGCAGGGTCAAGACTGCTGGCAGGGGACAAGACAGCTGGCAGGGTACAAGACTGCTGGCAGGGTACAAGACTGCTGGCAGGGTACAAGACTGCTGGCAGGGGACAAGACTGCTGGCAGGGGACAAGACTGCTGGCAGGGTACAAGACTGTAGGCAGGGTACAAGACTGCTGGCAGGGGACAAGACTGCTGGCAGGGGACAAGACTACAGGCAGGGTACAAGACTGCTGGCAGGGTACAAGACTGCTGGCAGGGTACAAGACTGCTGGCAGGGGACAAGACTGCTGGCAGGGGACAAGACTGCAGGCAGGGGACAAGACTGTAGGCAGGGGACAAGACTGCTGGCAGGGACAAGACTGTAGGCAGGGGACAAGACTGCTGGCAGGGGACAAGACTGTAGGCAGGGGACAAGACTGCTGGCAGGGGACAAGACTGTAGGCAGGGGACAAGACTGCTGGCAGGGGACAAGACTGTAGGCAGGGGACAAGACTGTAGGCAGGGGACAAGACTGTAGGCAGGGAACAAGACTGCTGGCAGGGGACAAGACTGTAGGCAGGGGACAAGACTGCTGGCAGGGTACAAGACTGCTGGCAGGGGACAAGACTGTAGGCAGGGGACAAGACTGTAGGCAGGGAACAAGACTGCTGGCAGGGGACAAGACTGTAGGCAGGGGACAAGACTACAGGCAGGGGACAAGACTGCTGGCAGGGGACAAGACTGCTGGCAGGGGACAAGACTGTAGGCAGGGGACAAGACTGTAGGCAGGGACAAGACTGTAGGCAGGGGACAAGACTGTAGGCAGGGGACAAGACTGTAGGCAGGGGACAAGACTGTAGGCAGGGGACAAGACTGCTGGCAGGGGACAAGACTGCTGGCAGGGGACAAGACTACAGGCAGGGGACAAGACTACAGGCAGGGGACAAGACTGTAGGCAGGGGACAAGACTGTAGGCAGGGGACAAGACTGCAGGCAGGGGACAAGACTGCAGGCAGGGGACAAGACTGCTGGCAGGGGACAAGACTGCTGGCAGGGGACAAGACTGCTGGCAGGGGACAAGACTGCTGGCAGGGGACAAGACTGCAGGCAGGGGACAAGACTGCTGGCAGGGTACAAGACTGCAGGCATGGTACAAGACTGCAGGCACTGTTCAAGACTGCAGGCAGGTGACAAGACTGCTGGCAGGGCACAAGACTGCAGGCAGGGAACAAGACTGCAGGTAGGGTACAAGACTGCACGCAGGGGACAAGACTGTAGGCAGGGTACAAGACTGCAGGCAGGGTACAAGACTGCAGGCAGGGGACAAGACTGTAGGCAGGGTACAAGACTGCTGGCAGGGGACAAGACTGCAGGCAGGGTACAAGACTGCAGGCAGGGGACAAGACTGTAGGCAGGGTACAAGACTGTAGGCAGGGGACAAGACTGCAGGCAGGGTACAAGACTGCAGGCAGGGTACAAGACTGCAGGCAGGGGACAAGACTGCAGGCAGGGTACAAGACTGCAGGCAGGTGACAAGACTGCAGGCAGGGCACAAGACTGTAGGCAGGGTACAAGACTGTAGGCAGGGGACAAGACTGCAGGCAGGGTACAAGACTGCAGGCAGGGGACAAGACTGCTGGCAGGGTACAAGACTGTAGGCAGGTTACAAGACTGTAGGCAGGGTACAAGACTGTAGGCAGGGGGCAAGACTGCAGGCAGGGTACAAGACTGCAGGCAGGGGACAAGACTGCAGGCAGGGTACAAGACTGCAGGCAGGTGACAAGACTGCAGGCAGGGGACAAGACTACAGGCAGGGGACAAGACTGCTGGCAGGGTACAAGACTGCAGGCAGGTGACAAGACTGCAGGCAGGGTACAAGACTACAGGCAGGGGACAAGACTGCTGGCAGGGTACAAGACTGCAGGCAGGGGCAAGACTGCATGCAGGGTACAAGACTGCAGGCAGGGGACAAGACTGCAGGCAGGGTACAAGACTGCAGGCAGGTGACAAGACTGCAGGCAGGGTACAAGACTGCAGGCAGGAGACAAGACTGCAGGCAGGGTACAAGACTACAGGCAGGGGACAAGACTGCTGGCAGGGTACAAGACTGTAGGCAGGTTACAAGACTGCAGGCAGGGTACAAGACTGCAGGCAGGGGGCAAGACTGCATGCAGGGTACAAGACTGTAGGCAGGGGACAAGACTGCAGGCAGGGGACAAGACTGCAGGCAGGGTACAAGACTGCAGGCAGGGTTCATGTCTGCAGGCAGGGAACAAGACTGCAGGCAGGTGACAAGATTGCAGACAGGGTACAAGACTGCAGGCACGGGACACGACTGCTGGTAGGGGACAAGACTGCAGTCAGGTGACAAGACTGCAGTCAGGTGACAAGACTGCAGTCAGGTGGCAAGACTGCAGTCAGGTGACAAGACTGCAGTCAGGTGACAAGACTGCAGTCAGGTGACAAGACTGCAGTCAGGTGACAAGACTGCAGACATAAGACAAGTCAGCAGACATCAGACAACAGTCAAGATAACAGGTGGCACCAAAATACCGAGCATGCTTGATATCATAGTGTTGTCCAGTGACACCTGTCAAGAGCAGTTCGCCGGTTTAACAGAACAGTTTGGTGGCTGGAGAGAGTTTTAGTATGACACTCAACATATAAATGTGAAGCTATTCAAAAAACGCGGTTGCATATTTTGTTAACTCAGTGTTTACAATTAAATTTGTAAGTGCAGATTTACAATGGCTTTATAAAAAATAATCTAAGATGCTGCCAGATGGTCTCTAAGATCTTTACACCACTGACTTTTTGAACTTAATATAATTAATTTTTTCAGAAAAATTTGTGATGTAAAAATGGACACAAGATTTTCAGAAGTCGTTCCAGAAACCAAAGGCATTTTGTCGTCCAGGGGCCAGATTCACGAAGCAGTTACGCAGGTACTTACGAACGTGTACATCTTTCCTCAATCTATGGCGGCTTTGATTACAATTATTAAACAGTTAATGAGCTCCGAAGCACCAGGAGGCTGTTTATAACAATAACAACAGTCGATTGGGAAGTTTTCATGCATTTTTAATGTTCAATAAATATAAACAAAGTCGTCAAAGATTGTGGAAAGATATACACGCTCGCAAGTGCTTGCGTAACTGTTTCGTGAATCTGGCCCAAGGTTATTATTGCTAGATATGCAATAAGATCACTACATCTTATTCAGATTCCGTCCACCACATTGATGTTTAAGAGTCCGGGAGCTGGTGCGGCTCGATTTACACGAGAATGAGTCCTGGGTTCGTATCCTGGCCGGGGAGGATTTACTGGGCGCTAATCCTTAACTGTAGCCTCTGTTTAACTCAACAGTAAAATGTTGGACCTGGTTGTTAAACGATTCCTCGCGGGGTCGTATTCCAATGAAGATAGGATTAAAGACATGCCCGAAACGCTTCGCTTACTAATGGCTGTACAAGAATGTAACAACTCTTGTATATATTCCGAAAAAAATAGCAGGTCTCGTATATTATTTCTTACATAAATTTGACAAGGCACAGAACAATTATTCTATGCTTGAATTGGAAATACTAACCCTTGAGCTTGGCCTGGAAAATGGTTGAAACATGCTTAAGTGGCATGTTAGATAATATAGATAACCAGATAGCAGATAGATAACCTGTACAGACATCGTGTTCGATGTCTGTACAGGTTCTGATTGTAAACAGCAAGTGTCCCTTGATAAGTTGTCCAGTCACTTTGGCTGCACGACAGAGCGACGGTCTCGCTTTATGCAGGTCGGAGTTCAATCCCCGACCGTCCAAGTAGTTGGGCATAATTCCTTCCCCCCGTCCCATCCCAAGTTCTATCCTTACCTCTTTCATGTGCTATATAGTCGTAATGGCTTGTTGATTCCCCCTGATAATTCCCTCCCGCCTTCATTGTTAACTAAAAATTACTAATTATACGATTATGAGGTAGTCATTGTTCCTGCAAGAGATCCTATGATTGTGAGGTAGTCATTGTTCCTGCAAGAGATCCTATGATTGTGAGGTAGTCATTGTTCCTGCAAGAGATCCTATGATTGTGAGGTAGTCATTGTTCCTGCAAGAGATCCTATGATTGTGAGGTAGTAGTCATTGTTCCTATAAGAGATCCTATGATTGTGAGGTAGTAGTCATTGTTCCTACAAGAGATCCTATGATTGTGAGGTAGTAGTCATTGTTCCTGCAAGAGATCCTATGATTGTGAGGTAGTAGTCATTGTTCCTGCAAGAGATCCTATGATTGTGAGGTAGTAGTCATTGTTCCTGCAAGAGATCCTATGATTGTGAGGTAGTAGTCATTGTTCCTGCAAGAGATCCTATGATTGTGAGGTAGTCATTGCTCCTGCAAGAGATCCTATGATTGTGAGGTAGTATCATTGTTCCTGCAAGAGATCCTATGATTGTGAGGTAGTAGTCATTGTTCCTGCAAGAGATCCTATGATTGTGAGGTAGTAGTCATTGTTCCTGCAAGAGATCCTATGATTGTGAGGTAGTAGTCATTGTTCCCGCAAGAGATCCTATGATTGTGAGGTAGTCATTGTTCCTGCAAGAGATCCTATGATTCGCCACATACGGTGAAACTGCGTGCCATGACTGCTAGTCTGTCATGGCAGCCCAGGTCCAATGTCACCTGAGTGGCAAGAGAAGAACTCAGAGATGGGAACGTTTTGGAAGACATGAAGCATAATTCCCATTGCATTTTCCTGTAACTCATTCCACTCCGTCTAGGGACAAGTCTAGTGACGTAGTGGCGCTTGATTTTGACCAACATTGTTCTGCGTATCCTTGATGGTCTTATTGCACAAAATTATGCTCATGTGCTTCTTATAATTGGTCGTTAATATTCATTAGCCACGGACCTCGGGGGGCTCAGTTAGTGAGATAACCACTGAAAATGGTTGTTCAACTCCAGATGTTTTTTTTTCCCACCTTAAAAGTTATTTCCAGCTTGCTGTTCTTGAGATGATTTGATGATTTTGATTTCGGGGCTTTTTGTGTCCCTCGGCGCGGTCCTCGACAGGCCTCCACCCCCCAGGAAGCAGCCCGTGACAGCTGACTAACACCCAGTTACCTATTTTACTGCTAGGTAACAGGGGCATAGGGTGGAAGAACTCTGCCCATTGTTTCTCGCCGGCGCCTGGGATCGAACCCAGGACCACAGGATCACAAGTCCAGCGTGCTGTCCGCTCGGCCGACCACCAAGACCATCCAGTAGTTTATGCTTTGGCTTCCCTGGAGCCTGACAGTTGAGTGGACAGCGCTTCGGATTCGTAGTCCTGAGATTTCGAGTTCGATCCCGGTGGAGGCGGAAACAAATAGCAATGTTTCTTTCACCCTGATTCACCTGTTCACTTAGCAGCAAATAGGTACCCGGAGTTAGACAGCTGCTACGGGCGCTTCCTGGGAATGTGTAACAAAAGGAGGCCTGGTCTAGGACCGGGCCGCGGGGACGCTAAGCCCCGAAATTATCTCAGATAACCTCAGATAGATAACCTCCCCGTGCTGGCACGCAAGTCATCCTCTACTGTTCTTGCCTACTACTTTATATATTTTTCATAATTATTCATTTCACCAGAGAGCACAGATAAAATAATGTCTGTCTCCTCTGGGAGACCGTTCCCATATCATGGTAGTCCTTGTAATAATTCCCTGTGGTACTCAGGTGATAGCGTATCCTCCCTGAGGATATGCTATCATCCTCTTACACAGCTTCCCAAAAATATCGTACTAGTCCATCCCGTCCTCCTAATAGAGCGTCGCATTTTGACTTATATTCTACCTAAGGCTAAAAAATTGTCGTACTAAAAAATGGAATACGGCTCGCGAAATTGACATACTGTCCCGTTTTTCTGTTTTGGTGTCCCCAAGTAGGTTAAGATAAGGGTACTTTAGCTTAGTACGACAGTTCTTGACGTTGGGAATCCTTAGGAGGACGGGAATGACTAGTCTCATCTGGTGGAGGCGTCATCCACCAGATGAGACTCATCTGGGATGTCGTGCCAATATGCAATCAATTCTCAATATACATAATATTGCATTATACAAATATACAATCTGTCGTAGAATCTTAAAATTCGATCATGCTTTCAAGGCATGTTTGCCGGTTATATAGCATGTTCTGTTGCTATACAGTCTCCCTCTCTGTCTAGATCTTCTACTAACTGGTTGCTTANTCTTGGGAAAACTTCAGAATGAAAATATAGTCATTTAACAACAACTGCAGAATACTCAGTTATTAAAAACAACAAAGTACAATCATTACTCAATAAATCTACTGTAAAGAAGTGAAATGGAGTGGATACCTCTTCACTTTTTGCTAGGTGGAGAGATAGCCACCTGACAAAGAGGGCAAAAACCAAAAAAGTCGCTGAACATTGCTGTCTTGCCAGCGTAGACTCCATTATGTAGTCGGTTGTTGGGGAAGAAATGACATCTCACTACCAAGTCACTGTTCTTGGATATCTGCTGAGGAGTTCCACACTGAAACTTGCAATAAAATGACTGAATAATTACAGCGAAAAATACTGGCTCGTCTCGGTGCTTGCGACCCAATCCACAAAAAATCCACAAAAAATCCAAAAACAGTAATAATTGTAGCCTAGCCTAATAAGAACAAAAACCCCAATATTGATGAATATTTATATTTCAGTAAACATTTCTAAATAATTGGAATCTAATTTAATATCATAACAATAGATCAAGGTTAACAATAGAGTAAGTAATAGAAACTATTACTTACTCGTTTGGGGTAAAACCCCCAACAGTTTAACCAGGACATAGGAGAATGTTAAATGACACAGGTACATAAATTGACGTCAATTATAACAATACTGACAGTCACAACCATTCTTGGACCAGGGGTTCAGGTCGACGCCTTGAGCCGACCCTATGTCCTTGATGGATAGATCAGCACTGTATTTTGTATTTGCTAGGCTGGTACATTTGGCGTCAGGCTCAACTGGTATAGTTTTCAGTACAGTTAATATTTACAGCGCGTTGTGGCGCTTATTATTCAGTTTTATTGCTTGTGGCACTTCAGGACAAACAGGTAGCAGGTAGCAGGACAAACATATAAATTTTGACACTAGCTCTCCACATGTCAGCTGCTTAATTTAGAACCTGTTCTTGAGGTCGATCTCGAACCCATTGTTGATGAGACTACTTTTATTGAATTTTGTAACTAGCTCATCAAGATTGTAACTTGCTTAGCTAAATGAATTGTGGGGTTTAGTCCCTGAGCCCATTATGTGCCTCTGTAACCCTTTCCACTACCGCCCACAAGGTAGGTATGGGGTGCATAATAAATGAACTAAACTAACTGTGGTACTTCACCAAAAAAATTCTGCAAAGAACTAAGTTAATGGTTCGTGGAATTTAGAAAGGCACATGAAGATAGGAGAGGCGTAGCTGGCGGTATGTGATGGAGTCTTGTTGATTCTTGCTAACAATGGCGTCTCCAATCCCATAACCCCTTGCGAGCGGCAGGCGGGAAAATGTATTTATTTAAATTATTCAGTGTTTGTTCACCAATATGTTATAATTTTAATATATGCCGTATCATTAACGAAGATAATTTTCGATAATTTATAACTAAGACGATAAGATTTGAGCCCCAGCGTTAATATATCGCAAGTTGAGACTCGTTAGAGAGAGGTCCTGAGCCGCCCAGGCGAGGGAGTCCACTCTGGGGAAACTCCATACCATAATATACGTAGCTGAAGCTGTGGATCATGTCCCACAGACTCGGGGGTGCCCGGGTCTGTTCTTCTCCCACTCCACTCTCCCTACTTATCCATCCCCCGACATTCCCCCCTCTCCCCTTCTCTTCCGTCCTCCCAACTGCCTCTTCCCGACAAAATTCTCTCACCACCTCTTCACCCTATTCCCCTATCCCACACTCCTCTTTTACTTCCTTTCCACCTTTCTACCCCTCTCCCACCCATCCTTCTTCCATCTCACCCTCTCACCTCCTCCCCCTCTTCCCCTCATTTTGCCACCTCTACATCTACACTCATCTTCTCATATTTAATTCCCCTCTCTCTTCATCACCATGGCCCCCCCCTCTCCCGACAGCTTACATCTTCAATTCCAACCCGTTCTCGCACTTGCTTATAGTCAATATTTGGCTTATTAATAAGTGAATATGTGACATACTAACTTTTTGTGAATGTGACATACTAACTTCTGTGTATATTGAGTTTACACTGAAAAGCTGAATAGAAAACACCGACCTAACCTAACCTTCTTGTATATGTTAAGATATTGCTTCTTAATTACAATTAGTACTTAACCTATACCTATATTGTATAAAAAAAAATTGATATTACAGTTTTATAAAAATAATAAAACAAAGCTAAAATATTTAAATACATTGTAAAGTAACTCAGGATATTGTCAAAATTTTTTATAAAATCTCTATTGTTTAATAAAACTGAAAAGAAATTCCTAATATTAAACTTGGTGTGTAGCAAATAATAGGAAGAGTTTATACCTGAAAACAAAATATGACTTGGAATGCCATATATATACCTATTAATTAATATGCCAAATATGACTATCAGCAATAAGTCATATATGTACTGTCTTGTGCGAGAACGGGTTGTCAGTACATACTATCTTCACTGTCTCTTCAACTCTATGGAAAACACATGCCCGATTACAATTCAGCCATAAAATCACACAGAGGTGGAGGGGCTTCCAGGCTGATATTTCCTAAAGTATTTAACTTAAGCCGACCTCGACCAGCCTATGTCCGTCCTGTACCCATGACCTTTCCCCCGGCAAAGTTTGTTGAGGCTAGCCCCAAGCGTCTGGTGACTAACCTTGGACAGACAGACAGAGACATACAAACAGATAGACAGAGACAGACACATTCTCTTATAGATGAAAATATTCTTTATTTTCTGCGAGTAGGATTGTCTAGATACAGCAGGCTCTGAGTCTCCCATGTGGTGTTTCTCTTTGTAATTCTGTGCAGTATTGTGTACATTTGCATTTTTAAACTATAATGTCCGGAGCTCGGTCCAGAATGGCTGAGTAAGAGGATTTTAGGTAGTGCTGCCTTCTGCTTTTTTGTGTGAGAGAACGTAAAGGCATTTTTGTTTCATGTGTGTTCACAAGAGAGAGAGAGAGAGAGAGAGAGAGAGAGAGGAGAGAGAGAGGAGAGAGAGAGAGAGAGAGAGGAGAGAGAGAGAGAGAGAGAGAGAGAGAGATGAGAGAGTCTGTCCCCATCCCCCATTATGTCTTAATTGAATGTAGAAACACATATATATTTCATAAGGTTAAAATATATTTTAATGTGGACGTGTAAATTTAGGACGAATGGTTAAAATGTCTTCCATTATTCCAGATTTACTAATATCGTTGAATGGTACACTTGGCCAGAGGTATAACTTGTGTAGTTTCACATTCAATTGTGTAGTGTTGGAGTGAATACCTTAATGGGCTATTACGAAGTTTACAAGCTGAATATTGGGGTGATGGCTCATCCTAACTAACCTGCCAGATTAGTGCATTTATATAGCAACTTGTTTCAGGTGAATTACCACAATGACTACATCACATTGTCTCGTCCGGTTACTGTGCTGACCATACAAATAAATGTTGTTACGAAAGTTGTCATTGATTTTAATACTGCAGCTTTTAGGTCTTTGTACATTTCGTAACTCTTCTAAATCTGAAGTAGTCCCTTTAATTTGTATGTTTATAATACTTGCATTAGATAGTCCAAAGCCATCATAGTCTGTGTTTTCTTTCCTGCAAGCCTAATTGGCCAATCGATCTACAAAGTGAAGTTTTCCATTTCCAACATAAGATGGGATCCATACAAATTTTATTATCATTGGCAAAAATAGCATTCCATTTAATATCACAAGCTACTTCAGACTTATTAATTGTGATGGATTATTTAAAGATTGCTGAGTATTTTTAGTCACAAAATATCACACCACCTCTTGAGCTTATGGTACTCAGTGGCTAGATAAATTCCCAATAGTTTAGTCTGTGTCGTGCTGCCCAGTCGTTCAGTCTCTGCGTTCTAGATGACCATTTGAATTGATTTTCATTCTGGACATGCACAACCTGCTGTGACTGTGCTCAGATGCACAGAACGATCAGTTAAGGCTTGGAATTCAGTTGGTTTTGAGAATTTAAAGATGACTGTCAATAGCTTCCAGTATTATGCTTCTCACGATTTCAGTGTTACAGGTTTTCTTTAAGCTCATGGGTGTAAAATGTATAGAGACCAATGTATACATTTCCCCAAGGGGAAATATAGTTAACAGTTTTATTTAGATTAAGAAACACACTCAATTTCATAAGATTATTGCCACAACAACTGAGCCACTTACTGAAAGGAGTTTTATGTGGAGGATTGAATGAACATAGTTGTTTAGAATAGATCTCAGTTTAATATGAATAGCGCTGGGGGGACCGTCATTTTTAAAAAGTTTGGGACAAAACATGGTAATAAGTACAACTATTCTCTCATAAATAGAAGGCAGTCTCAGGTCCTTTCTCAAGTTAACAATTCTGACATATCAAGGACAACCCAGGATGATGCCCATGGCATCACTTAATACTACATCTTGGCCTCGTTTAGGAGAAAACTTAACAAGATGCAAGGCATAATAATCAACAACAGATTATATAAAGGCAATCAAAAAGCTACAAACATATTTATGTTAATGCCAGATTCTTTGCTCAAGAGTTTTGAGAGGTTTAAGGAGCTCAACAAATTTTTTTGCGAAGGTTGCTGATGAGGTTTGTATCGTTGACCTTGATTTCAAGATATAAAACTCACATACCTCCACACACACTCCATTAATATTATGGTTAACATGGTAAAGAAAAGGAAAAAAAGAACCCTTGTTTCATTAACAGAGATTATGAGACCACATTCTATTATTTTCTTGAACAATGCATCAAGAAATATAGTAGTCTAGTGTTAATGTGTGTCAGAATACAAATGTCATCACCATAACATCTCACAGTTTCCGTAGGCTGTACAAGCGTGTCATGGAAACGTTTGTGCATAAGTTAATTAAAGAGCATAGGGCTTAATACACCACCTTGAGGTGTGCAGAGTTCAAATGCAGCCGTTCTTATACTCTTATCTCCTTTAAATAGGAGACAAGCACGCCTGCTGGATAGGTAGCTCAACTCAGAAGATTACCGTTGATTCCAAATTCACCAAATGCATGCAAGTTGCATGCTGTAGGGTTACTTCAGTGTTGGTCTGTCGAAAGTTAACTTTAGGTAAAAATATTCTACTTGTGTCCTATCCTGGGAGTGAACAAAATATTTTGCAAAATAAGTTTTGCACTACACTTTGGCATAAAGCCATGTTGGTTAGTGATGACCAAACCACACATCCGAGGATGGAGAAGCAGCGACGTTTTGGTTCGTCCTGGACCATTCATACAACGTCGTCGCTTCTCCGTCTTCTGATGAGTAGTTTGGGCATCATTTATTCAGCAACGTTATTGTGACTCATCGTCTCCATGTAGATTAGAAGCCAATTTTTGTTTGACTTGAAATATGACAGAAGTGAGAACAATTCTTTCTGAGACTATACATGCATGCAAGATGTGAATAAAATAGGTCAGAATTATTTACATTTCGGATTAGGAGTTGGGACTACGAGTCCCAACTACGAGTTTATGTCCATTTTGATTGGCAAGATATCTTTTGAGAGGCTCATTTGATAGAGGTCAAGGAAAAGGTGGCTAAGGGACATCATTCAGTAAGCTCAAGATGTTGTAAGTTATCCCATCCTCACCAGGGGCAGTTTGTCTATGTTATCTAGTCCTGTAGTCAATTCAAAAATGGGTTATAGCCAACTGATCCCTTATATCTGACGAGGAACATGCTATTTCAATATTAAAGATAAAGTTAATTGTATTATTTAAATGTGGCTGTATTTCTAGGGTAAGGAAAAAAATTTGTGAGACACTAGACCATTGTGCTAAGAGTGTATCAGCAGATTCTTCGGGAGTGTGATGAAAACTTCAATCTACATTAATTATGTTTTTAATTTAATACAAAAATCAAATTTGATGGTAGTAATATTTTAATTTTATTCCACGTTGCTGATAAAGTTGTAGCTCTATTGATACCTTCTAGAAATTGTTCCCAATATGTGTTCTTAATCTGACCCCGAAGTTTGAGACAAATTCTATTGGCGTTGAGGAAAACTAGTTAATTGTCAGCTGTTTTGTTTTGTTTATAAATGTCAGGAAGGTTACGAGATGGTTCTGTAATAATAAAAGGATCCTCTGTTGATGAGGAAGAACAGTTGCTTGTTGGAAATAACCAACAGTTTTTATAACATCATTGTATTTATACAACGAAAGTAGTTACAAAATTACTAACTTATATATTTAATCATTATCATGATTTATTCATTGCCAAATATTTAATATATTTAATCATTATCATGATTTATTCATTGCCAAATTCTTCCTAGTACGTGAGGAACAACAGGCAGCAACATGAATTTTCTCCACATTTAGTTGAATTTATAACAAGAGTCCAGTTTATCATTTCATTTACTAAAAATAGTTAAGTTTGATTTTGTAGTATACTATTACTTACTGGAGCTCCCTTATTTAACTAACATTTAAGTATTCTAGAGGAAATTACTTTGATGCAAATGATTTACTTTAATTTCCTCGATTGGCTGCACAACTTTTAGTAAGCCAATTTATGTTACTAGAAATTCTATTTTATCACAGAAGAATTTAATGTGATATTAATACTTGTTATTACCTCTTCCTTCCTTAGTCAATTGCGATAAATACATATTCATTTACGCTCGAAAGCCGCGCATGCGCAATAAGGAGCAGGAGGAAGAAGGGAGAGCGTCACTTGACACGTGAAGAGAGCACGGACGCCATTAAGAGCGTGTAGCAGAATTGTGCTTGACCTATTATTTTCGCTCCCACGATCAATTGAGCGGTGCCACGTTATCTGGCACAACACAGCCGTGTCATAGACTATCATACGAGCATCTCCAGAGTCAACGTCTTTCAAGCAGCAGCTGGAGGACGAAGAGTTGCTCAAGTCTTCACATCAACGACACGAGGCTCGGCTGCTAAGTTTACCCTTTTTGTTATTATGTGGCCACTATTAACATTTAGGCTAGCAGTCGTTAGGCCGAATGCAAACCAACAAAAGCTAGTACGTGTCCTAATTAAATTTACCATCTAATCAGATGATTATCAGTTTATTTCTATAATACAAATTGTTAAGACATTAGCTGATAATTTACTACCGTCATCCTCATGATTTAGGATGTAAATGTAATTACCTATTGTGTAGAAGATATCTACAATGTAATTGCCTTTCAGTACCAAGGCGACTTCAACCGAGGTGCTAGGCTTCCCACCGTTCTGTGCAACAATTTACCCTATGCAACACGTCGTCGGTGGAGTGTAGCAACCGATTACACCTCACTAGCTCCACAGCTAAGCTGTCCATTTTTCCATCAGTAGCAATAACTCCATAGTTACAGTAGTGATCTCCTAAAGAGATCAATTATACTAACCCTTTGATTTACTGATGCTGTTCAACATTTCAGTAGTATATTGAGGTGCATTTACCTCCATCAATATTATATATTCTACATTTATTGATTTTCACATTTGATTTACTCTGGTGAAGAACCAGCACCAGAATAATGCTAGGGATGTATTAATCTTTTAGCATGTAACCCCCCAATTTTGTGTAGTTAATTTGACTCCATTCATATAAGCATTACAGTTTTACCAAGATCCATAGGACACTAGTTCCTAGGATCAGTTTTTTCCATTGTCTCTTTGTTTTCCACTTTTTCTCAAAAAGTGGTGGTCCTTCATAGCTATCGAAGTATATATATATATTTATTTAATTATTAGTTACTGGGTCTCAGAGCCCAAAACAAGTTATTAGTTATTGGAGTCAGGTTTTCCCACAAAATTTTGGTCCTTCGAACCTAGATACATATACCATTAATCATTTAGGTCCAGTATATTCACCTAAATTACTGGCCCCATATAATTAACTATTTACTAACACCAACTAGTGTGTTAATATTATTAGGCTATTTACCATATATTTCATTATTTACGGCTGTCAGCAGACTGCCCATATTATAGCCTAAAACTCATTTATTATTATTAACATTTCTATTAATACTTTATGCATAAAGTAACCTTAGTGTTATATATTTATAAATTTTCACTTGTGTTTCTAAGCACAAACATATATATCAAAACAAAAAATCCCAAAAACATAGCACCATATATCTATATTACTGCACCATTGCATTTATGCCAACCTTTGATGAGGTAGGATATTTAGACTGTAATTGTACTAATGTTTGTACAAATGCAGCCTAAATCATTTAGTCATTCCTAGGTAGGAATTATTTAGCGAGTACTGTACTAGACAGTACTGGTGTACATACATATTATTTAGATTGTGCTGACCCTGATTTGGGGTGGGATTACCAAAACTCTTTTGTGCTTTTAACATATTATTTCGTGTATTATTTTTTTTGAGTACTGCCGAATGTTCACTGTTGGATCGAATGGTGATAATTGATGAGCTAACCGGACGAAAATCCAATAGTGGCATTCGAATACTACTCAAAAATATTAGCTATCTATTGTTAGGTAGGCAAATTAACCTCTAAACGAGGTATTATAGTCTATTCAATACATTAGGCTATTATATTAGTATTGAGCTCCATTGAATGAGCCAATATCCCAGTTACATCAGTAACAACTATTTACTATCAGACCAGCCTTACCCAGCAAGATGGAAACGGCTGACAAAATGAAAAGGACCCTTACCGGTCTGAAAGGTCACTTGACCCGACAGATTACCAAGTGTCAAAATCTGTCACAACAGTCACCTGTTGACTACATTGAATTAGAAGACTTACTTCAAGTTGCTGAAGGCAAATTCGAGCATATTAAACAGCATATGAATCTGTACTTGACAGAACTTTACCAAACCTCAATAGGTGAAACTGAACTTGAGGACATTGTAAATGATTTAGCCCAGTACGAAGATGATGTACAGGCTAAACTTCAACCCTTCAAAAAGCAAATTGCTAAAAACAAATTAACAACAGCCTCTACTGCACATCCAGATCCTGATGTCAAATTACCTCAGATCAATATACCCACATTCTCTGGTAACGAGAATGAGAGTTGGGATGATTTCTGGAGTAAATTCGTGGATGCAGTAGACTCTAAAACTAACATCCCTCAAACAACTAAGTTCACTTATTTACAAGGCTTGTTACGAAATGAAGCCTTGAAGGTAATATCTAACATAACACTGACCAGTGATGGTTACGACCTAGCTGTTCAATTGCTTAAGAGCAACTACGATAACAAGGAAAGAACTATTACTATCTTAGTTCAAAAATTGCTGGATTTACCATCTGCTAATAATTCTACAGATTCTCTCCAAACTTTCAGACTAGAGCTAGAGTCTTTACTCAAGGCCTTAAGCCTTAAAGTCCAAATTCAGACTGCTGAATGGATGACAAAGGTAGTTGTAAGGCGCAAATTACCAAGAGAGACTTTAGATAAATTGTGTACTATGTACAATAAAACCTCTCTGACCATGAATGAAATTACAGAAGGTTTACATACCCTAGTCGAAAGACAAAGAGCCAACCAAGATGGGAAGAGTGTTTCAAACTTCTCTACTAACTCTCATCATAAACCCCAACGTACTGCAACTACTGTAGTAAAACCAGATCTCAATAAATCATCTCCGAAATGGAAATCTGGAAATGTAGGTACATACACAGTGAACCCTATAAACCCCGTAGTGAGCACCACTCCTACGACTTCTCCTACAGTGAAGAAGTGTTTGTTCTGCAATAATGAACATCTTACTTATAAGTGTAGTACTTATCCAGACCATAACACCCGAATTCATCGTTTGCAAGAATTACACAGATGCACAAGGTGCACGGGTCCTCATGACCCCAATAGCTGTACTGTCTCCTTACGTATGTGCAACAAGTGCCACAAGGGTAGACACCATTATTCCTTGTGTGGTAGTGATCAATCAAGATCAACCAATCCTCATAAGAAGACTACAAATTCTACTTCTGTACAGTATTGCAAAGTGCATCAAGACATAAGTGTACTTGCAACAGAGTCGACTAACACAACTACGTTACCAACAGCTCAATTAAAACTGATCCATAAGGGATCTAGATTTCCACTCGTGGTCTCTTTGACCAAGGTTCGCAGAAAACCTTTATTTCTCAACAGCTAGTTGATCAGTTGAAACTGAAGCCTATTGCTCGAGTGAATTTGAATATCTCTGGATTCCTAACCAATAGTGGACCTCGTGACTACCAGGTTGTTAAAGTCTTGGTACGTTTAGGAGGCTGCACCAGCCCAATTCAAGCCATAGTCGTTGACAAGATCCCCTCAGATTTACATGTTACAGGTCTTGCTCAAACAGTCAAATTTCTTAAACGCAGCGGTATTAGGCTAGCAGATCATAAAATAAATACAGACTGTCTCAACGATGTAGGTATTCTTATTGGAGCTGACTTTTATTATAGATTTATTACTGGATGCACCAGGCAACGAGGTGTAAACTTGTTACTGTCAGCTGGGGGTAAACTACTCACAGGACCGGTGTTGATCCAACAACATTCTAAATCTACTAGTAATCAACCAACTAATTCAATAGTTGCATGACTAGGCCTAGAGCAGTCACCACTACATGTCAGAGACGAAACCGAGGATGATGAGTCCAATCCCCCTGTTCATAAATTATGGGATTTGGACACCTTAGGCATAGTCCCTGATCAACCCAGTCCAGATGACACATGGACGTATCAACAATATCTTGATACTGTGATTTTCCAAGATAATCAATATTGGGTGAGACTCCCATGGAAGCTGAACCACCCACAGCTTCCAGTAAATTATTTCATGGCCTCAACCCAATTAAATTCTCAATTAGCTAGGCTACGGAAGCAACCAGATAAATTGCAACTGTATCATGCTTTAATACAGCAACAACTTGCTAACAAATTTATAGAAGTTGTTGAAGAAGACAACCATAAGACAGGCCATTATTTGCCACATCATGCTGTCCTGAAAGATTCAGTTACAACACCAATCAGGATTGTATTTAATTGTAGTGCCAAATTAAAGGCAGACAGCGTGTCACTAAATGATTGGTCTACAAACTGGACCTAGCCTAACCCAAAGACTACAAGATGTCTTATTACGATTTCGCTCTGGTGTTTTTTGCCTATACGGCCGACAGTAGTAAGGCCTTTTTAAGAGTAGGCTTACAAGAGAAGGATCGTAATTTTACTAAATTTCTATGGGTGAAAGATCCACAGGATCCTAATAGCAAAATCAATTACTTATAGATTTGCCTCAGTACTGTTCGGAGCGACATCTTCACCATTTTTACTCCAGGC
>WNGS01106169.1:0-10368 GCA_020271785.1 Procambarus virginalis | reverse complement strand
AAGTCGAAGGCATGGGTAGACAATCTCCTTGCATGTTTTCGAGGAGTATGCAATTGCTTGAATCGCGCTCTTGGAGTCACTACAGATGTATATATCCCAATGGTAATGTTGTGATGATTTGGAAAGCTTGATACAAGGCATATAATTCCGCTGTGAAAACAGATAGTTGGTTTGGTAACCGCCATCCTGCTTGGAGATATTGCAGTATCCATACAGCGCTAGTGACGAGGGTACGTTGTTCATGAAAATGCGAGATCCATCTGTGAAATCTCTGTGGGTATTTGGGTAGCAATTTTTCATTGTTGAGAGAAAGACTGAGGCTATGGCTGAGTTGGTGAGACTTTGGAATGTTGTCTTCGAGTTGTATTGCTGTATTAGGAGTTGTATAAAGCCAAGGTGGAATGGGGGGGACAGTAAGTTGGGTTTCACAGTTTGGAGTAGGGAGAGGTCTATATTGAGGCAACCGTCCTCACACAAGACAGCACATATATGACTTAATGCTTAAAGTCTATATGTTGAATGTGATTTAGTACATATGTGATATATTCCCAGTTACCTTTTTTACCAAGGCCCAAACTCTTCCTCACGTACCAATTTACGTCTCACAGTACCCGTCCATCAACGTAGATAGCAGAATAGTCGTGATTGGTTCAATTATAACGAAAATTGTAGTTTTCAGGACCCACATGGGTTGTGAAATTTACCTACTATTGTCCATGCTCTTAGAATATTACAGATCAGCTACATCCTATTGAAGGCTCGTAGTTTTGTTTTGAGAAATATTAGTTGTTCTTAGTAAATTAAATAAGCACTATAAATTATTACATAGAATACAGTGCTTCACCAATCAATATTATATACCATAGTCTGTGCTTTAAAAATATTTAAAGAATGTTTTGTAGGAACGCTAACAGAAAACGATGTTACGTTGGAATGTTTATGGGGTAAACTACGGCAAACAAGATGGTATGGTGTCTACTATAGCAACTATAGGATGGGTATATTGTCCACTACCACCTGTTAGGTGAGTAAGGGGTCCAATACCACCCACAGGATGGGTATTGGGGGGTCACATCCACCCGCAGGATGGGTATGGGGATCACATCCACCCATAGAATGGGTATGGGGTCCAATAACACCCACTGGATGTGTATATGGCGTCCATTACCACCCACAGGATGAGTATAGGGTCCAGTATCGCCCACAGGATTAATATATAGGGTCCACTGCCGCCCACAGGGTCGGTAGGGGGTCCACTACCGCCCACTATCGCAGAGTGCACTCCTGGCATTGAACGCACATAGTAGTGACACCCATAAAATAGTCAGTGATATTCGAATGAATGTTTTAGCTGCTAAAGAAAACAGATTTGAAATTAAATTCCTATGGATACCATCACATGTTGGCATCTCGAGGCATGACACTGTTGATATGCTTGCAAAGACAGCCTGTAGAAAACCAGTGGTAGAAATTGATATGGGTGTTTCATTAGCAGTGACAAAGAGAATACTTAAACAAATATCTAATGAAGATCTCACCGACCTAACAAATTCACAAAGACCTGAAAGTTGTAGCATTAAATATTATGATAGATATCGTGAGGAGACATTCACATATGGGACTAATAGAACAAGAACCCGGCAATGTGATGTTATAGTGGCCAGAATTCGCCTGGGATATAGACGTATCTGGCAGCTTTCTCAAAACTTAAATGTCGAGTACCTAAATAAACATTTGATTTGACATTTGATTTGAGTACACAATGTGTCAACTTTGTGAAAGAGAAAACATGCACTCTCTTGAACATTATATTGTAGAATGTCCCATATTGTCTGACTTTCGCCCTCCTGGGCTGAGGTATGTTGAACTGTGTAATTACTATATGAGTACTGGAACACTTGATGATATATTGGACTTGTATCCAAGATTGACCATGTAATGTATCATTTATACAATGTATGTATGTGATGTAACTATATAACCTGAGCTTGTAAAAGCACCTTAATCACCTTCAGTGATTAAGTGCTTAATTGCACACTAGTTTCTCTGTCAGCTATCTCACCCTGTCAGAGTAAAAGAGACAAATGTATGTGAATGCATGTGTGTGTGTATATATGTATATGTACGTATATATGTGTGTGTGTGTATGTATATGTGTGTGTATAAAGTACATATGGAAGCTGATCAGAATTGCATTTCACCTTTGTTAGTTTAGTTCATTTATTATGCACCCCATACCCATCTTGTGGGCGGTAGTGGAAAGGGTTACAGAGGCACATAATGGGCTCAGGGACTGAACCCCACAATTCATTTAGCTAAGCAAGTTACAATCTTGATGAGCTAGTTACAAAATTCAATATAAGTCGTCACATCAACAATGGGTTCGAGATCGACCTCAAGTACAGGTTCTAAATTCAGCAACTGACATATGTGGAGAGCTAGTGTCAAAATTTATATGTTTGTCCATCACACCGCCCCCCATCCAGTGGGCAGCGGTGGATAGGTTACAATCACTCAGTTACTACCTACAGTTAGCAAACTGGGGATATTTGGCTAAAATTTCTGGTAGCAGATCATTTTGAATAAAATATTTACACATCGCTGGAACATTGGTTATAGAATTGTCTCTAAATTCACGTATCTTTTCTCTGCACAAATTATCTCAAATTTAAATTATAACGTTATAAATAAATAAATAAATATAAATATGTTTATTCAGGTAAGGTATATACATACAAGTGAGGTTACATCAATGGATCGAATTATAGATAGAATTATAGATATAAATAACTATATAGAATTATAGTTAACAAGTAGAATACGTATTTTTAATAAAATCTAATATAACTAGCCAGAAAACATTTAACATTTATTAAAAATATATGTTTGGAAGTTAAATCGACTTCATAGGACAATAGTTTGTTATATATACTCGTTATTCGTTGACATGCGTTCGCTACTTAAACTACCTTGTACTGTACTTATGTAAAATCTCCCATGTCTCTTCGCTCATCTCACCGAACCCTACAGGCTCTGTGATATATTGTTTAATTAAGATTCACAAATAAAGCTTATAATTGTATATGTTATCAAAAAGGCAGAGCTTAGTTTAGTTCATTTATTATGCACCCCATACCCATCCTATGGGCGATAGTGGAGTGTTACAGAGGCACATAATGGGCTCAGGGAATGAGCCCCACAATTCATATAGCCAAGCAAGTTATAATTTTGATAAGCTAGTTACAAAAGTCAATGCACATTGTCACATCAACAATGGGCTCGAGACCGACCACAAGTACAGTTTATAATTTAAGCAACTGACATATATGGAGGGCTATAGTGTCACAATTGATATGTTTATCCTACACATAACCCCCTCTCCCCCCATCCAATGGGCAGCGGTGGATAGGTTACAATCAAGTCGTTTTTTGCGTTTTATTCAGAGATTAGATCTTATTGGGTGAGGAAAGATATTCATATTTTAAAGAAGGCTTCTTGGCTGATGCTCTCCATTGATGGAAAATATACAACCTTTTGAAAATCAATGTTAGTTTGATCTAGATATTGTAATTAACGAAAGTATTTATGTCATCACAAAGGTAGAAATATAGGCTACATTTAAAATCCTTTGTCATAAATATAACTGAAGTGAAAACGAAGATATATGCGTTTTGATAGTTACTTGATGGCTAGTTCTGAGAGTGTGAAGCCCTGCACACCAGCCAATAAATTGTATAATTAGTTTCCATATATTTTAATTAATCTTAAAAATCTATATGTCAGAAGAAAGGAAGATGTAGCCGTTAATGTGACAACATTTAAAAATAAATATCTCTTAAGTTAAATAAATAATACCACCTTATCGCCGGTGTCCGGACACATGAAAACTACCTAGGTATCAGTATCCAGCCAGGCGGGGATCACAGGCTGCACAATACTGATAAATTATGTAATGCACTACTTGTGGTCGATCTCGAACCCAATTATGATGTGACGACTTATAGTGAATTTTGTAACTAGCTCATCAAGATTGTAACTTGCTCAGCTAAATGAATTGTGGGGTTCGGTCCATTCATTTTCTTTCTTTATTATGCACCCCATAATACCCATCCCGTGGGCGGTGGTGTAAAGGATTACAGAGGCACATAATCGGTTCAGGAACTGAACCCTCTAGTTCGTTTAGCTAAGCAAATAACAATCTTTTGACGCTAGTTACAAAATTATTAATGTACACATACTTATGCATACATGTACATATACATACGTATACAAATATACATACACATACATATTTAATCACCCACACAAATACACACATCAGTAATCTTTTGTGTCACAAGTGATTCAACAAGAGGCTCACAACAGTCACTATACAAGGCACTTTACATCTATGAGGAGTCGCACAGTTACTAGTCTTGCTCCACACCAACCCAACTGGGCGGCAGCTTTACAGTCATGTGCTGCACACCCACCCAACTGGGCGGCAGCTTTACAGTCATGTGCTGCACACCCACCCAACTGGGCGGCAGCATTACAGTCATGTGCTCCACACCCACCCAACTGGGCGGTAGCTTTACAGTCATGTGCATGCATTACCTACAGTAAGCAAATTTTGGATACTTCGCTAAGATTTCGGGCAGCACATCATTATGAATGAAGTACTTACACATTTCTGGGACACTATTGATGGTGTTATCTCTAAATTCCGTGATTTTTTTCACATTCCATTATATAATGACGCAAAGTATGCGAATAGTTCTGCTGACAGAGTTTACATTTAGTCAAATCTACATCAGCAGATGTTACAAATTCCCAGTAGTACTTGTAGCCGAGCCTAAGCCTAACAGTGGTAACTTCTAGAAATCTGCTAGCATTATTGGATGACCCATATACTTGTGGTACCTCCTGCATAATAGAATGATGATAGATGGGGTAACTGGTGCGAATTTCACTTTGCCTCAAGTATCCGAAATTTAGTTGATTATCATTATCTCGTCATCTGTTAAATAATTTAACGTTGTCGAATGTGAAGCACTGTTATCACTCTCCTTATTGTTGCATTGGTGTGAGGAGTGGCAGTGATTGGTGCAGTTTATTTTTTCTTTAAATAGGGACATGTATTTGTACTGCAGATAGCAGTACAGTTGCACCGTTTCTTTATATATTTTATACTTGGGTTAGCAAGGCGAGACGCTTCTCTTAACGTGATACTGTTGGTATCAAATAGAAATAGTTTTTAAAGTATGTATCTTAATAAATTTGAACCTTATATTATTTAACATCAACAAATTAGATTTCGAATGTTAAAACCAATTTCAACCAATTAAAGGATTTATCCTTTAATATTAAAAATTGTTCAAACTGAAATAAATATATAACACTGTACGGTGCAGTTGTGTTTGCCTGCCACAGCCTTGAGAGCACGGAACCTCTACATTGGCGACCCAGTCTGGCTAAAACATTGCGGTACAGTAGAACCTCAAGCCCAAGGTATTTGTATCTGGTAACATAGTCGAGCAGAGAGCCATCATCCAACTGTATTTTGCGAACGGGGCCACCCCGTCTGGGTGGGTGTCGGTTCAGGATCTTTGTTTTCTCTACTGAGATGACTAAGCATAGTTCCTGACATGTGTACAATACAGAGTTCAGAACATTTTGGGTGTTGGTATACCCATTGGTGTGGATCAGTATATCATCCACATAGCTAATGTGTTCGCTGGACCTTTTAGTTACTAAGTTTAAAAGTGCATTGATTAACACATTGAACAGAGTACGACTGAGGACACCTCCCTGTGGAGTGCCAAGTTCAAAATCTCTCGTTACACGCCTATGCCCTTGGAACAGTACAGATGACTTCCTGTTGGATAGATAGCCTCTTATCCACCGTAGAAGCCATCCTCCAAAATTCATTTTAGCAAGTTCTCTCAGAATGACGTGTGGGTTAGCAATGTCAAAGGCTGACTTAAGATCTAGGAAAGTGGTATATGACCTATCAGTATGCAGGGTGAGGAATGTGGTAATACAGTGATGTACACTCTTCCCATGCGTAAAGCCATATATCTGGGGAGACAACATATTATTAATTTTGTAAAGGAGACGGTTGAGAACCATCCTCTCAAGACACTTACAGAGACAACTAGTGAGGGAGACTGGGCGAAAAACACTCGGCTGGTGAGGTTTAGGAATGGGAATAATAACACTGTTGGTCCATGACTTAGGAAGCTCCCCAGTTACATAGCTCATATTATACAATTGAAGCAAGGGATTCCCTGGAACTAGCAGAAGCATACGCAGTATGCCGTAAGTAACTCCATCCTCCCCGGGAGATGTAGCTTTGCCTTTATGTAGAGCAGAATCTAGTTCGTATTTAGTAAGAAGCATGTCACAGTCATCCTCTTGATGAAGCTTGAAGTCAAGGAGCCTTGCCCTATCAGTATATCTATTATTTAATTCATTCTGTGAGGGTAGAGGAAGACTGTCAAAGTTGGAAGTCGTGGCCCAAGCATCAACAAGCTCATTTGCTCTGTGCAGAGGATTAGGGTACGAGATCTCTGCAGCATTTTTCCCTTTGATCTTGTTGATATCCTTCCATGCCCGACTTAGTGGCGTGTGAGAAATGAGACCACGGACAAAAGTTTCCAAACTGTCTGCCTCAGCTCCACCATACGTTCCCTGGCCTCAGCCAGAGCCGCTTGAAAGAGCCGAAGCATTTCAGCAGTGCGGGTCCTTCTATAAGCTAGTCCAATTATTCTGGCAGTGCGTTTTAGTGCATGCAATTTAGAATCATTATAATAAGCATAAGTGCTATGACCAGTGTAATTTGGGTTACGTGGCCTGGACGATGGATCAAGTGATTCTATAAACTGGTCGATAGTATCTGTGAGCTCATTGTTAAAATCTTCAACTGATGAAGGCTCAGATGAACTGTACCATTCTGGCACATGAGCAACAAAATTGTCTCGTTGATCGATGGGCACAGCCAGCCTCTTCCGCTTGAACATTCCGCCGGGGAGGATAGAGCTGCCAATGCTTACAGTGGCTAATATGACCAGATGATCAGACGCCATATCTGGCACTATTGACGAGGCGCACACAGTGTGGGAGACGTTGAAACCGAGACATAGATCAAGAATACCTTCGTAGATATGCGTCGGTTCAAGGTCACCCACAATCTGTGCATCATCGTGACTACCCAGTCTCCGTGGTGTAGTGGTAAGACACTCGCCTGGCGTTCCGCGAGCGCTATGTCATGGGTTCGTATCCTGGCCGGGGAGGGTTTACTGGGCGCAATACCTTAACTGTAGCCTCTGTTTAACGCAACAGTAAAATGTGTACTTGGATGAAAAAACGATTCTTCGCGGCGGGGATCGTATTCCAGGGACCTGCCCGAAACGCTACGCGTACTAGTGGCTGTACAAGAATGTAACAACTCTTGTATATATCTCAAAAAAAAAAAAAAAATACCTAATAGTGACAACAGTTGGTTGCCGTTACGATTATTGAACTGTGAATTACCAATATTCCTATGCCTAGCGTTATAATCACCTATAATGATGGTAGGCACAGTCTGAATACAGATAGGAAGGTCAGCATAATTAAAGTTACAAGGAGTTGATTATTTAGTACATAGTTGTTTTTCTCTTAAATTGGATGATAGAGGAGGAGTCTTTAACGTGATTGGGAATACATACATACATACATACATGCATGCGTACATAAATACATGCATACATGCATACACGCATGCATACATGCATACATGCATACATGCATACATACATGCATACATACATATATACATGCATACATACATGCATACATACATACATACATACATACATACATACATACATACATACATACATACATACATACATACATACATACATACATACATACATACATACATGCATGCATACATGCATGCATACATACATGCATACATACATACATACATACATCAAGAGGATAACATCAGCAGCATATGCCAGGTTGGCTAACATAAGAACGGCCTTTAGAAACTTGTGTAAGGAATCTTTCAGAACATTATATACCACATATGTCAGACCAATCCTGGAGTATGCGGCTCCAGCATGGAGTCCCTATCTAGTCAAGCATAAGACTAAACTGGAAAAGGTTCAAAGGTTTTCCACCAGACTAATACCCGAGCTGAGAGGTATGAGCTACGAGGAGCGACTGCAGGAATTAAACCTCACTTCGTTGGAAGACAGAAGAGTTAGGGGGGACATGATCACCACATTCAAGATTCTCAGGGGAATCGACAGGGTTGATAAAGACAGGCTGTTTAACACAAGGGGCACACGCACTAGGGGACACAGGTGGAAACTGAGTGCCCAAATGAGCCACAGAGATATTAGAAAGAACTTTTTTAGTGTCAGAGTGGTTGACAAATGGAATGCATTAGGAAGCGATGTGGTGGAGGCTGACTCCATACACAGTTTCAAGTGTAGATATGATAGAGCCCAATAGGCTCAGGAAACTGTACACCTGTTGATTGACGGTTGAGAGGCGGGACCAAAGAGCCAGAGCTCAACCCCCGCAAGCACAACTAGGTGAGTGCAACTAGGTGAGTACATACATACATACATACATACATGCATACATACATACATACATGCATGCATGCATGCATACATACATACATACATACATACATACATACATACATACATACATACATACATACATACATACATACATACATACATACATGTATACATGCATACATGCATGCATGCATATACATACATACATACATACATACATACATACATACATACATACATACATACATACATACATACATACATACATACATACATACATACATACATACATACATTCATACATACATACATACATACATACATACATACATACATACATACATACATACATACATACATACATACATACATACATACATACATACACACATACACGTCCAGTCAGCATATAGCTATTTCGGGACAAAATCCAATACAGTTTATATTGGTGAGACGCCACTGTGATAAGTTTAAATATCACTGGAACTGTAGGTTAATGTGTGACATAGGTGAGGTTAGATGAAGCATCTACAAGCATCAGCTGATGGAGTGTTGTGGAGGCTGGTGGTATTATGCCCAGATGTTGGAGGGTGGATTTGACCCCCCCACCCTCCCTCCCCCCCACATTGACCGCAGAACGTCTAACGTTACTTTCCACTCTCGCTTACCAAGGGTATAACCCCCCCCTCCAACACACACACACACATGCATCAGATTCTTAACTTACAATATTTATGATTTACCAATTTATGTTACTACACTGACTCCCAATTTCACAATATTGTATAAACTTTGATGAAACGCTCGTCTATGGGTCATCCAATAATGGTAGCAGACTTCTAGATGTTACCATAGTCTTACCACTGCTAGGACCTATCCACCGCTGCCCATTGGATGGGGGGAGAGGGAGTTATGTGTAGGATAAACATATCAATTGTGACACTATAGCCCTCCATATATGTCAGTTGCTTAAATTATAAACTGTACTTGTGGTCGGTCTCGAGCCCATTGTTGATGTGACAATGTGAATTGACTTTTGTAACTAGCTTATCAAGATTATAACTTGCTTGGCTATATGAATTGTGGGGCTCATTCCCTGAGCCCATTATGTGCCTCTGTAACACTCCACTATCGCCCATAGGATGGGTATGGGGTGCATAATAAATGAACTAAACTAAGCTCTGCCTTTTTGATAACATATACAATTATAAGCTTTATTTGTGAATCTTAATTAAACAATATATCACAGAGCCTGTAGGGTTCGGTGAGATGAGTGAAGAGACATAGGAGATTCATAATGATGTGCTGCCCGAAATCTTAGCGAAGTATCCAAAATTTGCTTACTGTAGGTAATGCATGCACATGACTGTAAAGCTACCGCCCAGTTGGGGGGGTGTGGAGCACATGACTGTACTGCTGCCGCCCAGTTGGGTGGGTGTGCAGCACATGACTGTAAAGCTGCCGCCCAGTTGGGTGAGTGTGCAGCACATGACTGTAAAGCTGCCGCCCAGTTGGGTTGGTGTGGAGCAAGACTAGTAACTGTGCGACTCCTCATAGATGTAAAGTGCCTTGTATAGTGACTGTTGTGTGCCTCTTGTTGAATCACTTGTGACACAAAAGATTACTGATGTGTGTATTTGTGTGGGTGATTAAATATGTATGTGTATGTATATTTGTATACGTATGTATATGTACATGTATGCATAAGTATGTGTACATTAATAATTTTGTAACTAGCGTCAAAAGATTGTTATTTGCTTAGCTAAACGAATAGAGGGTTCAGTCCTAAACCGATTATGTG
>WNGS01106164.1:0-10532 GCA_020271785.1 Procambarus virginalis | reverse complement strand
TTAGCAATGTTCACTATGCCTCTGTGTTCTACTAATAACTTAGCAATGTTCACTATGCCTCTGTGTTCTACTAATACCTCAGCAATGTTCACTATGCCTCTGTGTTCTACTAATAACTCAACAATGTTCACTATGCCTCTGTGTTCTACTAATAACTTATTAATAAGAACATAAGAACAAAGGCACTGCAGAAGGCCTATTGGCCCATACGAGGCAGCTCCTATATAACCACCCAATCCCACTCATATACATGTCCAACCCATGCTTGAAACAATCGAGGGACCCCACCTCCACCGTTACGCGGTAATTGGTTACACAAATCAACAACCCTGTTACCGAACCAGTATTTACCCAAGTCTTTCCTAAATCTAAACTTATCCAAATTATACCCATTGTTTCGTGTTCTGTCTTGTGTTGATAATGTTCACTATGCCCCTGTGTTCACTAATAACTCAGCAATGTTCACTATGCCCCTGTGTTCTACTAATCCTCAGCAATGTTCACTATGCCCCAGTGTTTTGCCAACACTAATATTGAGGCCGCTGGAAGCAAGGCAATACTTCAGTTGTTTGCTGCAACACAGTGGACTCCACCAACACACTGCGTCATCCACTCTTAGTTGAGAAGGCAGTTGAAGCTGAATCACTTGTTACACCCGAGCGTTTCCTGCCTACCGACTTCTCCACTATGTTCCTCGACAGCTTTTGCACATATTTCCAGACATAAGAATGTGTCATTATCACCATCACCGTTGCTGCCTCCTCCGCCAGTCTTGGTAATCCTTCCAATTTAGATTTTCTGGTGAAATTCCGACCTGACTATATTGTTAGCATTAGTGATATGATATCACCATGGTTCCTCTCTTACTTCTGACTCTATCTCCAAATTTTGTGTCTGCCAAAATGTCTCGCATCCTTTTGTTTAAGGTATTTGTTTTCGTGGTGTTGTGTTTACAATTGTGGTTTGGATAGAAGGAAACAGAGGCAGGCGCGCATCTTTTCCTGCTACGGAAGCAGGTAGTAGGATGGCAGACCCGCAAAAGTCAGAACCTGGTCCAAAGTTTAGCGACAAAGGTGTTTCAACGTCCGGCAGGCCCACGGTGTGACCCGGCACATTTCGTCAACCCGGAGGTCCAGCCCTTCTGGAAGTGGGTGCCAGCAATTGGATCATTCCTTCACCACCGACAAATAACCCAGTAGGCGGAGGGGCTGAAGGTGTTCCTCCTACAGGTGGGAGAGGTGCCAGTGAGCCACCATGGTGGCACTTTTCAATGTGATATTGGATGCCAACGATTTCTTAGTTCTGCTAGTCTACCTTGTTTGGCAGGTGACGTCGGGAAGCCAGCCACAGCGCCATCATGGTGTCGAGGTGGCTATTGAGGGAACTGAGGAGGAGGCTGGCCAGGCAGGTGAGGAGGGAACTGAGAAGGAGGAGGCTGGCCATGCAGGTGAGGAGGGAACTGAGAAGGAGGAGGCTGGCCAGGCAGGTGAGGAGGGAACTGAGAAGGAGGAGGCTGGCCAGGCAGGTGAGGAGGGAACTGAGAAGGAGGAGGCTGGCCATGCAGGTGAGGAGGGAACTGAGAAGGAGGCTGGCCAGGCAGGTGAGGAGGGAACTGAGAAGGAGGAGGCTGGCCATGCAGGTGAGGAGGGAACTGAGAAGGAGGAGGCTGGCCATGCAGGTGAGGGGGAACTGAGAAGGAGGAGGCTGGCCATGCAGGTGAGGAGGGAACTGAGAAGGAGGAGGCTGGCCATGCAGGTGAGGAGGGAACTGAGAAGGAGGAGGCTGGCCATGCAGGTGAGGAGGGAACTGAGAAGGAGGAGGCTGGCCATGCAGGTGAGGAGGGAACTGAGAAGGAGGAGGCTGGCCATGCAGGTGAGGAGGGAACTGAGAAGGAGGAGGGCCAGCAGGTGAGGAGGGAACTGAGAAGGAGGAGGCTGGCCAGGCTGGTGAGGAGGGAACTGAGAGGAGAAGGACCAGGCAGGTGAGGAGGGAACTGAGAACAAGAAGGACCAGACAGGTGAGGAGGGAACTGAGAACAAGAAGGACCAGACAGGTGAGGAGGGAACTGAGAACAAGAAGGACCAGACAGGTGAGGGGGAACTGAGAACAAGAAGGACCAGACAGGTGAGGGGGAACTGAGAACAAGAAGGACCAGACAGGTGAGGAGGGAACTGAGAACAAGAAGGACCAGACAGGTGAGGGGGAACTAAGAACAAGAAGGACCAGACAGGTGAGGGGGGGAACTAAGAACAAGAAGGACCAGACAGGTGAGGGGGGAACTAAGAACAAGAAGGACCAGACAGGTGAGGAGGGAACTGAGAACAAGAAGGACCAGACAGGTGAGGGGGGAACTAAGAACAAGAAGGACCAGACAGGTGAGGAGGGAACTAAGAACAAGAAGGACCAGACAGGTGAGGGGGGAACTAAGAACAAGAAGGACCAGACAGGTGAGGGGGGAACTAAGAACAAGAAGGGCCAGGCAGGTAAGGAGAATGAGGGAGTTGAGAGCTATAGTAACTGGGATGTCGCCGGCTCGTCTGAATGTACGAGGGCCGACATCAGTAATGATGTCACCGATGACGATAGTGACGAGGACGATGGCATCAATGTCATAATTCCATCTATAGCAGAGCAACGGAAAATTCGAGACCTCATCGTCCCTCGATTTATCGTGAGAATATGCAATATCCACCACAGCCTCACTCCTTAACAAGTTAAAAAATTCTTCGACAAATTCAGAAAGTTCAAAATTTTGATATGGAGTGCAGGGAGAAGTTGGGGAAGCGCGGAGTTATCGTGCGCCGCCAGGAGGCGCTTGTAATTTATACCGGCGGGGATGCCTTTGAGAGGGTTCTCAATTGTGACTTCTCCGCACTAACAGTTGAGGGATGCACTCCCTTCGCCGTGGCGGAATACAATCCGGATCCGGACGGAATGCTGGCAAAGTACGATGGTAAAAATCACGCGATCTATGTCTCCAATGTTCCCTTCACACGTACCCAGAAAGAGGTATTTTCGCACTTCCAAAAGTTTGGCCCTATTCATAATTTTAAGATGAAGACTAATGCAGACCCCCAATCACACTGCGGTTCGGGAACAATTACATACAGGAGCCGAAATGCGTTTTTTGCCGCACTCAAAGGGGACCACTCGGCACTGTCGATGAATCGTCGAAAAGTCTTGGTCCGAGTGTGTTATGACCCGGCGGTTCGTGACCGGCAAGATCACCCTCCTTCTTCCTTCCGCCCGCCCGATCCTAAACCTTTATCCTGATCCCTTCCACTTGAGCTGGACGGTAGAGCGACGGTCTTGCGTCATGCAGGTTGGCGTTCAATCCCCGACCGTCCAAGTGGTTGGGCACCGTTCCTTCCCTTCTGTCCCATCTCAAATCCTTATTCTGTCCCTCTCCAAGCGTTATACAGTCAACAGCTTGGCGTTTTCTCCTGAGAGGTTCAATTGTTTTTATTTCTGTGTGTGTGTGTGTGTACTCACCTATTTGTGCTTGCGGGGGTTGACTTCTGGCTCTTTGGTCCCGCCTCTCAACCGTCAATCAACTAATGTTCAGGTTCCTGAGCCTACTGGGCTCTATCATATCTACACTTGAAGATGTGTATGGAGTCAGCCTCCACCACATCACTTCCTAATGCATTCCATTTGTCTATTATTCTGACACTAAAAAAATTCTTTCTAACGTCTCCATGGCTCATTTGGGCACTCAATTTCCGTCTGTGTCCCTTAGTGCGTGTGCCCCTTGTGGTAAATAGCCTAGCTTATCTACCCTATCAATTCCTCCGAGAATCTTGTATGTGGTGATCTTGTCCCCTCTAACTTCTGTCTCCCAGTGACATGAGGTTTAATTCCCGTAGTCTCTAATCGTAGCTCATACCCCTCAGTTCGGGTACTAGTCTGGTGGCAAATCTTTGAACCTTTTCCAGTTTAATCTTATGCTTGACTAAATATGGATTCCATGCTGGAGCCGCATACTCCAGGAATGGTCTGACATATGTGGTATACAAAGTTCTGAAAGATTCCTTACACATTTTTCTAAAGGCCCTTCTTATGTTAGCCAACCTGGCATATGCCGCTGATGTTATCATCTTGATATGGGATTCACGGGGACAGGTCTGGCGTGATATCAACCCCCAGATCTTTCTCTCTCTCTCTCTCTGACTCTTGAAGTGTTTCATCTCCTAAATACCTTGTATCTGGTTTCCTGCTTCCTACACCTATCTTCATTACATTACATTTGCTTGGGTCACTTTGTCACCTGATCGTAGAATTATATATAGCCTGTAAGGCAAGATTTACCCTCCCTGAACCCATGTTGATGGGTTGTCACGAAGTCCCTTCTCTCCAGATGTGTTACTAGGTTTGTTCTCACGATCTTCTCCATCACCTCACATGGTATACAAGTTGAGGACACTGGCCTGTAGTTCAGTGCCTCTTGTCTGTCACCCTTTTTGTATATTGGGACTACATTAGCCATCTTCCATATTTCTGGTAGGTCTCCCGTCTCCAGTGACCTACTATACACTAGAGAGTGGCAAGTTAAGTGCTTCTGCACACTCTTTCAATACCCCATGGTGAGATTCCGTCTGTGCCAATAGCCTTTCTCACGTCCAGATCGAACAGATGCCTCTTGACCTCATCTCTAGTAATTTCGAACCCTTCCAAAGCCTCCTGGTTTACTGTCACCTCTCCTAGCATAGTGACCTCACCTCGTTCTATTGTGAAGACCTCCTGGAACCTCTTGTTGAGTTCTTCACACACCTCTTTGTCATTCTCTATGTACCTGTTGTGACGAAAATCTCTTCCAAGAGATTTAGCCTGCTCTTTCCTGCTATCGTCACATTCAAAGCTACATTCAAGATACATTCTACAGTAGCTAAAACGTATATCAAGACAGCCACACGCACCTGCACCCCCCTCCCCCCTCACACTCCTCACCGCCTGTTCGCCGACTGCACTTCAATTAGGCAACTACCAGTGTCGGTCTGACCGTATTCTCATTGGCTGTTCGAGATCTCGCCACTCCAGCTCTCCACCACTCATGCACGTCGTCAAGTCAACGTTGGAGTCAGCGAGCTGTACCACCTCAGAATATCTTGTGCTCTAAAGCTGTGAACATCTAATTGATATTCCTCGGGTATCAAGTAGCGGTTCTTAGCTTGCGCTAATATTCCAGCACCATTTTATATTTCCTTGTATTATATTTTTGTATTATTGTTAATGTAATCCATTAATAAGCCATTATTCATTTTTATGTTAGTTCTTTTCACTTGTTATACTTGCACCCTACCAAGCCAAGGAATTGTCTTTATTTAAATTTGTTTTCTAGAGTAATTAAATTTCATTGTTTATCTTTTGTGTTTTGTGTATCTAACCTTACCTTACCACAGACTATCAGACAAGCAGTCATTCTTTTTTTTTGTACGCATGTGTGACCAGGCATTGACATCTGCCAGTAGAAGACTGCCGAACACCATACTCCACTACTGTACCGTCACATATACATGGGGGCCTGTCCGGAGCTTCACTCAGGTATTAGTAATTGTGGTAAGCGTACTTGGCTTTAATTCCCTTGCTTTCAATATTTTCACTAATCACTTTTATTATTCATATGGTGCTGTGTGTATTGTGCATTACGGGAGTAGCATATAAATAAATAATATGTTTATTCAGGAAAGGTACATACATAAAGTGATTTTACATAAGTGGAACGATTTATAGATAGAGCTAGTACATACAATGCCTAAAGCCACTATTACGCAATGCGTTTCGGGCAAGAAAACATTAATATCTAAAGCTTAATACTAATTGAGCATAAAGAATAAAATGTTTTGAGAACAGATACAAATAAAGATAAAAAAGGGGGGAACATGACTGAAAAAGCAGCACAAATACAATAGGTAGACAAACAGCGTTGAATAAAAAAAATAACAGACATGGGTTGACAATAGAGGGGTAAGGTAGGTTCCAGGGAATTTATCAGGTAGTGTTTAGTTTTAATCTTAAACTGGTTGAGAGAGGTACAGTCTTTAACATGATTGGGAAGGTCATTCCACATTCTGGGTCCCTTGATTTGTACAGCATTTCTAGTTTGATTAGTCGTACTCTTGGAATATCAAAACTGTATTTATTTCTGGTGTGGTGCTCATGGGTTCTGTTACAACTTTCAATGAAGCTTTTGAGGTCAGGATTGGCATTACAGTTCAGTGTTTTTATATATGTATAATACACATGAGAGAATGTGCAGTGACTTAATATCTAACATATTCAGAGATTTGAGTAGGGGTACCGAGTGATGTCTGAGGCCAGAGTTGGATATTGTCCTAATTGCAGCTTTGTGTTGAGTAATTAGAGGACGTAAATGATTTGGGTAGTAGAACCCCAAGCACAAATACCATAGTTGAGGTATGGATAGATGAGGGAGTAATAGAGAGTAACCAGGGCAGGGCGGGGTACATAATATCTGATCTTAGAAAGAATGCCAACAGTTTTTGAAACTTTTTTTTATATATTTAGAATGTGTCCCTGGAAATTAAGCTTGTGATCAATGAGAACGCCAAGGAATTTGCCATCTAATTTGTTACAAATTTGGGTATTGTTTATTCTGAGATTTATTTGATTAGAGGATTTATTGCCAGACAGAATATAGAAAGTTTTGTCAATGTTAAGGGTGAGTTTGTTGGCAGTTAGCCAAAGATGGACTTTATTTAGCTCGGTATTTACTGTGGCATTTAGAGCAAGGGGTCAGGACTGGAGTAAATGAAGGTTGTGTCGTCAGCAAATAGAATTGGTCTAAGGTGTTGGGAGGCATTTGGAAGGTCATTAATGTAGATGAGAAAGAGGAGAGGGCCAAGTATGCTGCCATGAGGAACACCAATGTTGATGGGTAGGGTAGGAGAAATTGAATTGTTCACAGAAACATACTGGAGTCCTGTCAGTAAGGTAAGATTTGAGGTATTGCAGGAGAGTCCTCTGACTCCATAATGATGTAATTTAAGAAGAAGGTTTTGGTGGTTGACAGTGTCAAAAGCCTTACGCAGGTCCACAAATAACCCAACAGGGAACTCATTTTTATCAAGAGCTGCATGAATTAAGTTAATCATACTAATAAGTGCATCGTTAGTGCTTTTTTTAGGTCTGAAGCCATATTGGCAAGAGCTAAGTATATTGTGCTTGGCTAGATAAGAGTAAAGCTGCTTGTAGATTAGTTTTTCAAAATTTTTGATAAGTTAGGCAGGATTGAAATAGGTCTGTAGTTGTTAACATCTGTGAGATCACCACATTTGTGGACAGGGGTTACTCTCGCTTTTTTTAGAATATCTGGAAGGTTTGGAGTTCAAGTGACTTGTTGAAGAGCAATGCAATTGCAGGGGCTAGGATCTGGAGGCTTTTTTTGTAAATTAATGTCGGAATCTCCTCAAGGGCACTAGACTTGGTTTTAAGGGAAGGATTATCTCATTGACGTCAGTGGAATTAGTAGGCTTTAGGTACAGAGACTGTGGATAGTTACCTGTAAGGTAGTCCTTAACCTCAGTACTGGAAGATGGAATATCATTTGCAAGGGATGACCCAATGGAAGAGAAGAACCTATTGAACTCAATAGCAGAATCAGAGGCTGAAAGCTGACCATCGTTATTAGACAGGAGTGTTTGTTTTGTTTTAAAATCTTCTTTGATCCCAGATTTGTGAATTGTGCTCCAAGTTTTTTAATGTTGCTCTTTATTTGGGTAAATTTATCTTCGTAGTATTTAGTTTTGGCTCGTCTAATTATCTTAGATAGCAGTAAAGAGTAATTCTTTGAGAATTCTTTGGAGACGGTTCCTAGCCTATACTTCTTCTCAAGGTCATGTTTTTTATTAATGGATTTAAGTATTCCCTTTGTAAGCCAGGGATTGTTACCTTTTGGTAGTGACTTGTTTTGTAAGCATAGGACAGTGGGTGTTATAAGGCTTAGAGTTTTTTGAAGAAAAGATTGTACTGCTAGGTTGATGTCCCCTATGTTACCTAACTCTGACTCCCAGTTGACATTATCAGCAGCAGTTATAAAATTGTCTATCGCAGATTCATTGTGCAGCCTAAAACTTATCTCCCTTGACTCTAGAGGTGGTTTGTTAATGTTAGTTAAGAGAAATGTGGGGTAATGGTCTGTAGTGCTATCGGTGATTATACCTGAAGTAAGCGGAGAGGTTATGTTGGTCCAGATGTGATCTAGAGTCGTGGCAGTACTGTCAGTGATTCTAGTAGGTCTAGTGATTAAGGTATGATGAGGAAGCAGGAATTCATACAGTTGAGGAAGCTAACAGTAGTAGGGTGCTCAGGCTCGCAGAGGTCAATATTAAAGTCCCCTGCGATAATTAGATGGTTTTTGTTCAGTCTGTTATCGAGTATTAGATTACTAAGGTTTGAATTGAATTCGGACACATCAGTGTTAGGAATCTATAGACTGCACCCACAGACAGGATAGACTCGGTACCCTTGACTCTGAAACTGGCGATGATATACTCCCCACAGCAGTCTCTAGTTCTAATTACTTTTAAGCATGTTAGTTCATGATGGTAGTAAAGAGCAGTACCACCACCTCTCTGATTTTGACGACAGTTGTGAATTGCCAAGTAGTTAGGCATGTTAAAGTGTTAGTTGAGTAGTATCCTCTTTCAACCACGTTTCAGTAAGTATAATAAAAGTGAATTTGTTGTCATAGTTTCAATTAAGGCACTAACATCATCGAAGTGTTTACCTAGGGATCTAACATTTAAGTTGATTACAGAATATTGTGATTATGTGTTAATACATTGTTGACATCATGTGCTGTAAAATATCTGCAGCTCATATGGTGTGTGAGACAACTTTGGATTACGTGGTGACTGTAGGCCGCAGTCATACTCTAATTGGTCGTCTCCCCCTTCCGTGTTATTACCCGTGTTTACCTCTTTTGTCCCTCAGATATTTTCTCATATTTCGGCAGATCATCACATAGGTGTACCCGGGTACTGTGGTCTGTCTCCGGTCGATAGCACCTAATTTCTGCAATCCGACTCTAGGAGGATAAAGAGGGCCATAGTTCCTCTCGCACGACTTTTATTGACGAGTTGGGACCTCGCCAATAGTTTCCGTCACCAGTTGACACTCGCACCCCTACTCGTCGGTCAGAATTGATGGTGCTTACTTAGGTTGGGAATTAGCTTTCTTTTTTTCAGAGCACAAAGTTCGCTAATTCTGTAAGTATCATATTTAATTTCAGTAGGAAAAACTTGCTTATGTTCTATATGTGACTCGGCAAGGTATGACTACATTCTTGGACTACCTAATTTACTTTGGAACATTAAGTGTTTTCATTTGTGTTTTTCGAAACTCAGTTTCAACTAATTGTAGGATTTTCTTGCCTTTATATCCTCCCACAGTGAGTACCAGGTACAAGATTTCCTGGCGACCTTATTCATTTACCATCTTGAATTAACTTTAATTATTAAGAATTCCACAGGATAGTTCTCAGTTGCCACGTTTTCCTGTTTCTGACATTCACCATATCACCACAGTATATTCGTGTCTCATTTATTTGCTAATTTCACCATGGTTCGTATGCAAGCTTTCCAGACAGATCCAGAATGTAAATAGGGAACTTACGTCATGCTAAGAGGGTCGACTTGTTAACTCTTGCCCATGAGTATCACCTGGAAGTTCCCCATGGAGCCAACAATATGAACTACATAATATAATTTTGATCACTTTGTGGAAACGGGATTATAGACTCTGATACTCACGAACAATACACTATTTCAGATACGCATGATTTGACAGCAATGACGCTCAAACTAGAACTTGCTAATATCGAGCGGGAGCAACAAAAGAAGCAGCTGCCATCAGGACGGAAGAGCAGAAAGAGAGCTCCAACTCAAGCTGCCCCAAACATTTTCACGTTTTTAAACGTTTCTAAAAACGACATTTCATGTTTTCAGCACGTTTATAGTTACGTCTAAAAATGTTTTTTTGGAGAACTTTTATTTACGACCTTAGAACGTAAATAAATATTTTCATAAAACATTTCTGTAATGTTTAATTACCTACTTAAAACGTTTTAGGGTAAATTAGGGTATAATAATGTTTTTTAATTCATATCTGAAATAGAAAGGGAGAGAAAGAAAGAAGACATTCCAGAAGACAAGAAAGATACATATTTGAGAAAGAAATGGACATTCTATATATTTTGTGAATACCAAATGAATAGGGTACAAAAAGATATTATAATAGTATATTAATTTTATTTAATTAAGAATGAGAAATACAAAAAATAGTATGTAATAGCTCGAAATATATAAACTATATCTATAACAGATATAGAAGTAAATCTAAAAATCAAAAATCTATATGTTCACTGTGAACACAATAGAATTGACACAATAGAACACACAACACAATAGAAATGACACAACACAATAGAAAAATGTGGTAAGTCTCCATATAAAGGTAACACCGATCCAGCAAACCCAAACAGACTCCTCCTAAGTCAGGTAAGCCTGTAATGA